>NKZD01001740.1:0-128846 GCA_002370635.1 Metschnikowia cerradonensis
TATAGATAGAATAAGAGACGACGTTGGGTTGAGGATAGCCCAAAGGAATTTGTTCTAGTTTATGCATTAGTAGATGACGAATTACAACACAAACCAGCGCGACAAAATGTTTCGAACCAGGAAGACAAAATGTTTCGTACCCCTTCGCACAGTCTTTCAAACCAAATGGCATAATGTTTCACACCAACTTTTATTAGAATTCGATATTCTGAAATCTGAAATCTGGACGATTACTTCATATACACTACATTTGATGTACTTACATTTGGGAGTCTTGCAGTACCAATCAAGGGTCAAGTTCCAATCAAGGGTGAAAAACGGATGGAACTGAACCCTGTTTCCTTGTTATCCTGTATATAATAATTTGTTAGGGGTTACGTGTATTTGTTTGTTTAGTTTTGCTAGTGTGGTTTAAATCGTTTTGGCGCGCTGGTTTGAAACATTTTGCCGCGCTGGTTTGAAACATTTTGCCGCGCTGGTTTGAATACTTTTGGTAAACACTGTATCCATTCGTCTAAGACCTGCACATAGTACAGCTCTGGCGTGTATATAACACACTACGTAGAACCTTGATTCCGTGTGTTGACAAGTTCTGATAGTCTGAAAACTTTTTGAGATCCAATATCCCTCTAAATTTCTTTAATTCTAACTTAGTACAGTGCTTAAAACGTTCCTTGATTTGGTTCTTGCATTTTTGTGTAACTTCCACTTCTTCATTGTTCCAGATAACGAGGTCCTTGAATTCTTACATAAATTCTGTTGCTTACGTTCAATTATGGCTCAAATTATTTTTTGAGCAAACTTATTTTTCTTTCACTTCTCTTTTTTGAATACAGTGTTTTTTCAAAACTAATCAAACCAGCGCACTGGTTTGAACCATTCATACAACGACCATTCATACAACGACCATTCATACAACGACCATTCATACATGTTAGACTTGAGATTTACCGAATCTCAATACAGGCCATCCGGACGAACAGACAGGCATGTCAAAGATTTAATCAACATCAACAGTATGCAAGAAGGCTACAACAGCGATGACACTATGCAAGAAGGCCACAGCGATGACACTATGCAAGAAGTATAATGCTATCCGGTAAGGATAAGAAAGCAAGCAGATTAAGAAAGCAGGCAAAACCAAATAGTAAGCACGTGAGCGTGAGCGCAGTTGGCCGAAAAGTTGCTCGAAAAATGGACGTTTAACGGCCAACAGAGAAGCCCCGTTTTTGAAAGAACAAGAACTCCATTGCTTAAGACATTTATACGACTTTAAGAGATACGCTATATTATACTCGATAAAACAATCATCACTTACACTAACTGAACGGGTGAGTTCCTACTATTAGCAGTAGTCGTCAGAACATATTCAAATATCTTAGATAACCTTTTAGACATCGTTCCTGGAAACGATCCACAACATTGACAAGCCGTTAGAAGCTTAAACCCTTTGCGAATACAGGTTAACGCCCCAGGTTGCATAATAATTTTAACAATACAACGACCATTCATACAACGACCATACCTACCTGTGCACTAGAGTGCATTTGATAAAAGAGAATGTCAATTTTAACTGGTTGAATTTCTGTCTTTGAATTTGTGAACCAGTCAAAAGCAGAGCTCCTGTATATATGCCTGAAGCCTGATCTCCACTGCTTTCCCATGGTCTTCCTCACTCCCATACAGTCTTATTCAAAAGTATTCAAACCAGCACGGCAAAACGATTCAAACCACACTAGCAAAATTAAACAAACCAATAATTTAAAAAGTTTCGTACCCCTTCGCATAGTCTTTCAAACCAAATGGCGTAATGTTTCACATCAACTTTCATTAGAATTCAATATTCTGAAATCTGAAATCTGAAATCTTAAATCTGGACGATTGCCTCATATGTAACTACATTTGGGACAGAAGTCTTACAGTAGCAATCAAGGGTCAAAACGGACGGAGCAGAACTGGTTTCCTTGTGTTGAGAAATAATCCAGGTCCTCAGTAGACATCAGTACCTCTACACTAGTTAATATTGGTGGATCTGGTGTCAGGAGACATCTTGGTATGTCCTCCCTTAGTTGATATATATTTCGGATTGTGTTATAGAATAGCGGGAGCTTGTCCTTTTATATTGGGGTGAGCCTTCACATGACCTCAGTCACTTGAGTGACCGCGGTCTCAGAGAAACATGGAGCCGCGGCTTCTGTTTCTCAACACCTTGTTATCCTGTATACAACAACTTGTTAGGGGTACGAAACTTTTTGAATTAAAAACACTGTACAGTGTTTTTCAAAACTCTTCAAACCAGCGCGACAAAATGTTTCGTACCCCTTCCGCACAATCTTTCAAACCAAATGGACAAGTTGTTGTATACAGGATAACAAGGAAACCAGTTCACTTCCGTCCGTTTTTCACCCTTGATTGATACTACAGGACTCCCAAATGTAGTATATAAGAGGCAATCGTCCAGATTTATGATTTCAGGATATTGAATTCTAATAAAAGTTGGTTTGAACCATTTGTCTCCTTGGTGTGAACCATTTTGTCGCGCTGGTTTGAATACTTTTGAAAAACACTGTACTCACTCTCACTCTCATACTCTATATAGTAATCTGTAGTAGTTTGAAGTAATTCATAGTATTTAATAAAAATTAAATAAGAAATATTTCCATATAGTTTTATCATACATTTCTACGGTGTTCTGTGGTGATGGTGGTGGTGGTGATACAGGCTCATTCTCATAATCAACACTACGTCCTACTGTGTACTACTTTATACTACTATGTACTAATTTATACTACTATGTTCATTCGCCGCTGGATTCTCCTGGAGGAATCATCGCACCTTATATAGACTAGTCCGGCATAGGAGAATAGAGGTCGCAATGAGTGCCAAATGGGTCGCTCAACCTCTGGTCGACCAGTACAGGGCTCACATTCACATAGGTAGTTTACTACCCTTGGTGGGTCTAACACTATGTACTACTTTAAACTAATGTCTACTACTACTACTAATACTACTACTACTACTAATACTACTACTACTACTAATACTACTACTACTACTACTAATACTACTACTACTACTACTACTAATACTACTACTACTACTACTAATACTACTACTACTACTAATACTACTACTACTACTACTACTACTACTACTACTACTACTACTACTACTACTACTACTACTACTACTACTACTATTTTTTTTTTCATAAAGATCTACTATACTTAATTATGTATAAATTATTGACTGTGTACTCGTACTACACTGAACGCGCAAGAGTCCCAGGAAACGTGTCTACCATCAGCCTGAGGCTACAATAATGCGCACACCATACACTATATACCATACATTAGCTACACTACACTCACTCTCACCCTCCGCACTGAATACTACCTCCACACTACTATACAATACAATTGCACTGGGTACACCACACACTATACATTGATCACTAGTTACTCACTAGCTACTCACTATACACTAACTACTAGCTACGCTGATTACTAGCTACACCACACTATTATTCATTTCGACTAGCTACACACTACTACTTTTACTACTAGCTACACTGACTACTAGCTACACTGACTACTAGCTACACTGACTAATTCAGATGACCTGTAAAGTGTGTATTGTTGGGGCAGGAGTGGCAGGACTCAAGACAGCGCATGAACTCTTGAGCTCGGGTATACTGGCATCGGAGATCATTATTCTAGAGGCCCAGGACCGCGTGGGAGGCCGTATCAAGACGGTAAGTTCGGGTAATCATAAATATGATCTTGGAGCAGCATGGTTCCATGATTTTCTTACTAATAGTGTGCTTCACGAGAGTATTGAGGATGGTTCTTTTGAGCCTAAGGATGGGTATTTCGACGATAAAATGCAACTTTACTACGATGAAAATGGACTCGTGGATGTAAACTCTTTGAAACTCGAACAAGTGCGGCATGAGATCGAGCAATTCATCGAGCTCCACTTTACGTCCGCCGTGGATGTGCCAGATCAGTCGTTGGTGGCTATAGTACACCAATTCTTCCAGAAATATGGTGCCTTCATGGAGCCTCACCAAGTGCGGTACTGTGGTCACATGATGCGCTACTTGGAGTTGTGGTTTGGTATTACCAGCGATAAAATCAGTGCCAAGTATGCAGCCCTCAACCATACAGGCCGGAATCTCTATAACCGGAAAGGCTACTCGTATCTCGTTGATAAATTGGCCCGAAATTTGGATATCCGTTTGAATGAGCAGGTCACGTGCATCGACCGCAAACTGCCCTTTCATGTCCGCACTTCCACCGGGGTCCTAACTGCAGACTATGTGGTTGTGACGGTGCCACAGTCTATATTGGCCTTGGAAGAGGGTCATGAGTATGGGATCACGTGGAACCCGCCACTTCCCAACCCCGTCCGACACGCTATTAGTGATGTCCATTTTGGAGCCCTTGGCAAGGTGATTTTGGAGTTTGATCACGTTTTTTGGCCGGAGAAAGAGGACCGCTTTGAGATTCTCGCCTCCAAAATGCCCCTAGACCCTGAAAATCCGCTTCCGTTCGAGTACCCTTTGGTATTCATCAACCAAGTCCCCATCTTAGGTGCAAAAAGCTTGGTTTGTCTTACGCAATCGCCATTGACGGACTATTTGGAACGAAACCCTGAAAAGGCTTGGGCTTACTTGAAGCCAATATTGGCTGTGATGAATACAGATTCAAATACACCTCTGGACCAATTGCCAGATCCGGTCAATGTCATTGTTACCGATTGGACCGTCAACCCATACATACGTGGCCTGTATACGGCCGTGCACGTGAATGACGATCCCAGTGGGTGTCTTATCCAGCTTTCGGGCGACTATGACATGTGTGGATTGGGAGCGGACTCCAGGATCAGGTTTGCAGGCGAACATACAATTGGCGATGGTGCAGGATGTGTGCACGGAGCCTATGAGAGTGGGCGTCGGGCAGCACAGTGGATTTTAAAGGACATGGCAATTTAAAAAGGAGTGAACCAGACTCAAACCCTTCAGAGAGTCACTTTCTTTATCTTTCAAACGTGTCTTTTTTACCTAGCAAAAAGATTGGGACATTTTCAACTAATGTGTTTCCAGGGTCTGCAGTCACTTAAGAGAAGAGGCTTGATCTAGGTATCGTTACGGGAGAAAGGCATGAATAGGTCTGAAACTGGTCTGAAACTGGCCTAAAAATGGTCTAATACTGGTCTGAAACTGGCCTAAAAATGGTCTAATACTGGAGTCGGAAAAAAGCAGTCAGGTCTCTTCCGGACAGAATGACTAGGGAAGACAAAGCTAACGCCCAGATTCCTAGGATCTGTTGGCGCTTAACGCTTTACGCTTGCAATTTTGGAGCGATGATAACGTTTGTTAGATTCCCATAAACTCAACCTGGGGGCGCTGTGACAGATTTACTTATCCGTTCTGTCTCAATGACGCAGATTGCCCCTTCTTATAGGCCAAGCCATATTGGTCTGCATAGCAGCCAAGATTCAGGTTGGCTTAAACAATCTTTCTAGCGGCAATTTCATCCTAGCGGCATTTTCCTCCTAGCGGCATTTTCCTCCTAATGTTAGAAATGTGCTCATCTACACATGCTCCTCTATTCACGTGCCGGTAGGACACCCTGAACTTTGCTCACGTGAATGATGGCACGTGATCATGAGCAGCTACAAGTACTACTTAATTTTTTTTTTCTTCGTTGTTTTTTTTTTCTAAAAACAAAACTAAACAAAATATTTTGCAGAAGCTGAGTTATTCCAATTACTTAGAAGTCACTGCAGCACCAATGGTGTCATCAGTCGCACCCACGATGCGCACATACTTTGAATGCGTGGGTGCAAAAATCAATGAATACCCGGTGGTAACAGGAAATACCACACATTGGTAGCGGCTCAAACAAACTTTCTTGGCTCCAATTTCATCGCCAAATCAATCTTCAGCTATATCATTTAGAAGGTTCAGCTCGATTACAGGCTCGCTAAAGTCAGGCCTCAAGTATTTGTCTACGTCATTCTTCCAATCATACACAACAGGTTTAAAATTAGGTTGGATCTCCTCTTCTTCTCCAGGTAATTCAGGTTCTCCAATGTGTTTTTTTTTTTTCACAGGTAAGAAATAGATGTCAACGGCGTCACAAACCTGACCATCAACATCAGGTTCCTGTCCAACAAAGTATTCAGAGCCACCAATCAGCTTCGCACATGCGTAAAAATCAACATTGGTTATCTTTTTATCAAATTCAAATTCAAATTCAAATTCAAATTCAAAAGGATTTTTTGTGTCTCCGCTAACAATGACTTTGTTAAAAAAAAATAAAAAAAAACATGGGCCGATAATGTTTCTCTCATTTCATGAAGATATATTTTCCTCTTGACACGAAACTCTCTTTGTTTAGCAACAGCTGATCCTTAGTATCATATAAAAAATATTTTTTTTATTCGCTTGCGGAAAAGGAACTCTTTTGAGACCATAGAAAAAATTTCCGATCCTAGCAACTAAAACTTTTGGTGAATCTGCCCAGAAGTTGGTGGCCACCAAAAACGAGGTGAGAATCAATTGAAAAGCTTTCATGATTTTTATTAAGGTAATCTTGACTTTGACTTTGATTTGACTTTGATTTTACCTCCAGTTTTGCTTTTTCGTGTCTTTCTTTTGACTCTGGAAAACTGGAATTTGGAAGGTTCCAGGAAAAAGAATTGCTGACCCTTTTATAGATTTCCCAAGGCCCCTTTTAACCCCCAAAACAAAAAAAAACAAAAAAAAAGGACTAATCATTATACTCATTATATTTGCTCACTTTAGAACAAGAACTGAAGGTTATGAATGCAGGGCCAATTTGGTATTTTAAGACATGAATATTTCCATTTCCATTTCTAACGGAGAGAGATACTGAGACAACTACTCTTTATTTTCATACCTAGTGAGTTGGCCGTCATTTTCAAAAAAAAACGTCTTGGAGTAGAAAGAGCACAGATGGGATTTCATTCAGTCTTAGATATATATATCATAGGAGACTTTCTCTTCTGTCTTTTCTATATTTTCTATATTTTCTATATTTTCTATATTTTCTATTTTCTATATTTTCTATATTTTCTATTTTCTATATTTTCTATATTTTCTATATTTTCTATATTTTCTATATTTTCTATATTTTCTATATTTTCTATCTTTTCTATCTTTTCTATCTTTAGCTGGTTCTTGGACTAGGATCCATTCCTCGGCTCAGATGATAGGGCTCGGGGCAGTCACCATGATATTCGCCTCTACTTGCACCAGTCTCAGTCACATTCCAAAAATCGTGATACCGGAGTTAAGCAAGCAGTAAAAGCCCGATAAATTCGTGAAACTTCCCATTGATCGGTTTCATTAAAATTACGGCTCTTTTCTTATCTTGTCCTATCTTGTCTTATTGTTGTCCTATTGTTGTCCTGCATCTTGTCCGCATGGCTACGAATTGTTGAGCGTTATAGTCAACGCTGTCATAGTTGCGAACGATTATGTCATTCTTCTTTAATAACTCTAAGATTATTGCTCTTAGGGATTGTTAGATATGTTACAGATTTATACTAGAAGGTCCGTGATATTCTGTTTCCTGGTGATACCACTTAACCAAGAGCGGGATCTCCTTTATGTATACTTGGGATTCCTTGGACTCCTACTTCCTCCTACACCGGACTTTTTAATACATTGTCTTAAGTTAAACCTGACTACTCCTGAAAATTAAAGACCCGATTGCAATGCTAGTTTCCACTCATCCGTCGTGTACTGCATGTATTACCTTACCTGCATACACGAGTTTGCACATCTCACATGTTCAACACGAATGACCACAAGTGTCCTACACTGGGACGTTTTCATATGAATGGACACATCAATAATAGGGTTTAAAATGCGTGATAAAGTTATAATAGGGAGATTATGGGTCCATTGTAAAGTATCTCATACCAAAAAGGTTGGCTATAAGGTTATGATAAGCGGGGATACTGAGTGATGGCTGCAACCCTTATTATGCAATAAGGAATGTCAACTCAACGACTAGCCTTTTCTTCCTGGAAAATTTTCCTGTACCTTAGTTCAGTCCAATTAGTGCAGGGTGTTGTTTTTTTTTTCTGTTTCTGGTGACGTTTTCATGTTTACTTTTCAACGGTATCAATCCCGAACAATAAAAATAGTATCAATAAGATGACTAGTACTATGGGAACTACAGCAAATAATGTACAGAGTGTCTTCTGCCTTTATGAAGACACACTTGGCTAAGAAACTAATCTCACTTCTTAATTACCAACCAACGGTCCTGAAGGCCTTACAACAAAAGGTTATGAGCCAGACATCACTTTCTCCTGCGATCTTTTTGATTGAGACCTATATAATAGGCTCGATTTGCTGTTTTTTAGGCCCAGAAATATATATATATATATATCAAGGCTTTAAAAAGACTCCCTAGCATCATGAAACCAACACTTTGGACCTTGGCCCTTTTTTTTTGCAGCAACTACGTATGCCAATGATGACAGGTCCTTCTACGTGAAAGTCGACGGTAGGTTCCTACGGCTCAGGACACTGTCTGTTCCCAAATATGCTTATTTATGCATTGGGGACTCCTTCTTCTTCTCTGCTGCTCCTCTGTTCACTTTAAACGGTGGAGTTCCTACTACTGCAGACGGCCGAATCGTTGGCAAGGCCAGAAACGGTTTGGTGTTTGGGGACAGGACTAATGTGATGCCTTTAAAACTCGAGTTAGGTGCACACTCGAAGGTGTTGAATGTCCAGGTGACTTTGTGCAGCTCTCATCAAAGTCTCATGTGGATGAGGGTCCACGATAGTTCGGGGAAAAGTGATGCCAAGGGCTCGGAAAGAGAAATCTACTACTTGTCCCCTCTTGAGGCTGCTCTACGTGTACAGTACTTTGGAACAAGATATAAGCGGGAAGATGAAGAAACCCAGATGTTAAAGGAACTTGGATCAGATTGGACTTTCTCTCTTGTAAGAGACAAGACCGATTTTCCCTCAGAAATTGCTGAGTCTTCTGACCCCCCAAAAGGCACCATGAAGGGTTAATTTTCTCTAATTTTTTTGGGGACAATAATTACTCAACCAGGTTTTCTAGGCCAATTCTTCTACAACCAAGTCCAGTCAAGTCCCAAATGAATATCTATGGTCATGATAAAGGAAAACAAACCATTGGATGGGAAACTATTTTGGAGGGTCTATTAGGAATGACTAGGATCTTACAATTGGTTAGCCAATATCAGTCGTTTTGACAAAGCATAGTATACAGTGTGAGCAAATTTGGATCTTACATTAAGGAAGTGACAGAAATAGATCTCATGCAGCTAAATAAAATATTGGTCTATTAAGAAAATATGGCCTATTAAGGAAATATTGGACTACTAATAAAATATGGTCTATTAAAAAATATTGGTCTATTAAGAAAATATTGGCCTTTTTGAGGGACTCACAACACTGGACCATTAGCTTTACAGAAAAGCATTATCCGAACAACAAAGTGAAGTTGTATGCATTGAGCGATGGGTCATTTGCCAGTGAAGAAAAAAGAAAAAAAAGGAATTTTGGTCACTTTTGTTGGTCACTTCAATTCTAGCCACTTTTGGTCTCCTCATTGCTTCTTTAATGGTCATTTTCCCGAACTATATTTTATTATATACATTTTTATAATGGTTTATGATATGGAAATACATATTTAATAATAATAGAACAAGTAGAAAACCGAAATACTGAGAATTTTTTTTATTTTGGCGGGTCACAGCACTATTCTTCTCTATATGCTTGGTGTACGGATGTACATCATGAGCAAATTGTTTGTTTCCATGACTCCACAACATTTGCATTTTTTCATTGGCAAACTCCTAAAGTTAAACTTCAACTTTTGCCGGTAACCATGTCGAGATAATGAGTACTTGTGTATTCTTCTTTTTTTTCCTTTTTTTTCTTTTTTTTCTTTTTTTCCTTTTATTCCTTTTTTTAGAGGGATTTTGGGTGGGTATGGCTAGTATGCAGGAAACTTTAATTGAATGGTCATCTTTACCTCTTCCAGCACGTATTTCATGACCAACCAGTCATTCTTTTGAAATGTATGAACAGATGAAAATGTAGATATATATATATGGATGGATGGATTGATAGATACCCATTATATATAGATATATAGTGCATTTTACCCTCTGCTCGCCTCTCCTCAACCACCACAACGCAGAAATCATCATCATGAACCCAGCGTTGATTTTAACCTTATTCTTTGCAGCTACCGCTTGGGCTGATCGGGAACGTATTTTTTATGTCAAGGTGAAAGGAAATTTTAAGAGCATGACCTACCTGCACTTTATTGATCTTGATGATCCGAATTCCCTGAAGCCAAAGAGTCATTCCACCCCCGTATTTACTTTGGAAAGTAATGGGGTGGCTTGTACTGGACAAGGCACCAATAAAAAGTATTTTGGCTACGTCAATGGGTCTATGGTCCTTGGCAGCCGGGAAAAGGTCAAGCCGTTTGAGCTCAGTATGGACTGCGACTCCAAGGTCTTGAATCTCTTCATCCAAGAATGTATTCCTCCTTCCAGCAGTCTGGGAGAAAAACTTGCCTATAACAAAGATACTGCAAAATTATTCAAGTGTTCCCCAGCAGATCTCTACTTCAAAACTCCCATTGAAGGGTCGAGCCCTGCGCATGCATTGAAAGGTATAAAAAAGCGAGCGGAAGTAGAGGAAGAGGACTTTTCAGATATGTCTGAGTTGAGATTTTTTGTGGAAAAACGTCATGTGGCTCCATCCAAAACCACCGAAAGAAAAAAGCCAAAGACTTTTCCAGAACATCCTAGCGTGGAGTCTGCCGCTCTTGACACCCTGGACAACCGCCCCGAAGCTTTGCCTATAACGGATTATCGGGGGAACAAATTGCCTTTTTAAGCAACCCTTGTCTTTTTAAGTCAAGTGTGGAGCTCTGAAAAGGAAGAGTGGGATACTACTATATACTCCTGTAGACTACCACTATTGCTATACACTACTGTAGACCACTATAGACTACTACTACTATAGACTACTACTACTGTAGACCACTATAGACTACTACTACTGTAGACTACTACTACTATAGACTACTACTACTATAGACTACTACTATAGACTACTACTACTGTAGACTACTACTACTATAGACTACTATGTATAAGCAGTCGTTCTTATCGAGACAGTCCCATGGCAGGTAGTCCCATTCCAAGACGGTCACTTATCACGAAAGCCACTTGATAGCCACGTTTTAGACAGTCCCAGGTCAGACAGTCCCTCTTGGCAGTCCCTCTTGGAAGTCCATATAAATAAATTTTCATTCTTGGAGCCACCAAAGGTATCTAATACCAGAAGTATCAAACTTCCCAGCATTCTAGATCCATTAAACAAAACACACGCCAGTTGTTATCTCCATATCATCTGGTGCTTCTCATGTCAATCATCTAGTAGAATCACCACAGCCACTAATCACCCTTTCGAGGTTTTGCGATGGTCCAGTGTTTGATGCCTCCTCGGATGACCATTGTAAGTAGTCCATTCAAGACTCTGAACGGCGGAAAAAGGTCGAGGATGGTCCACACTTTGATAGGCCGGATCTCCACCAAAAGCAGAGTCACCAGTGCATGTAGATCCCACAAATCACTGCTATTGGTAACCATACTACTGTAAACATACTACTGTAAACATACCACTGTAGTATACTACTGTAGAGTAAGTAGTAATAGACATTCTACTATAGACTACATAATAATAGACGTTCTACTATAGACTACATAATAATAGACGTTCTACTATAGACTACATAATAATAGACATTCTACTATAGACTACATAATAATAGACATTCTACTATAGACTACATAATAATAGACATTCTACTATAGACTACATAATAATAGACATTCTACTATAGACTACATAATAATAGACATTCTACTATAGACTACATAATAATAGACATTCTACTATAGACTACATAATAATAGACATTCTACTATAGACTACATAATAATAGACATTCTACTATAGACTACATAATAATAGACATTCTACTATAGACTACATAATAATAGACATTCTACTATAGACTACATAATAATAGACATTCTACTATAGACTACATAATAATAGACATTCTACTATAGACTACATAATAATAGACATTCTACTATAGACTACATAATAATAGACATTCTACTATAGACTACATAATAATAGACATTCTACTATAGACTACATAATAATAGACATTCTACTATAGACTACATAATAATAGACATTCTACTATAGACTACATAATAATAGACATTCTACTATAGACTACATAATAATAGACATTCTACTATAGACTACATAATAATAGACATTCTACTATAGACTACATAATAATAGACATTCTACTATAGACTACATAATAATAGACATTCTACTATAGACTACATAATAATAGACATTCTACTATAGACTACATAATAATAGACATTCTACTATAGACTACATAATAATAGACATTCTACTATAGACTACATAATAATAGACATTCTACTATAGACTACATAATAATAGACATTCTACTATAGACTACATAGTAATATACTGTCGTTCTTTGGTCTCCAACTTTTTTCGATTAGCTGAAGTGGCTGTTCGAGACCCTGTGTTAGATTTCTCCTTCCAGCTTTTCTCATGGTATCATATCTGTAATCTGTAATTTATCACTCTGAAAGAAAGACGAGTATGGATTTGAATCTTTGAAGAGAGGTTCTGCTGGTGTTACTCACCAATACACCCTGCGAATGTCTGTTTCTTGGTACATTTCCTAAGAGTTTCACGAGTTATTTTATGGTGGTGTTGGTTAAATACATTGTTTTAATCCATTATTTCTGCCATAAAGACAGATCTTTAGGACCAACTTGTAGATGCTCTCTATGTTTAATCATCCCTAATCTTTAGGTCTATATCAATAAAACTTCTTACTATGGCTATAGACTTCTTACTATGGCTACATACATAGGACTATGGCTACAGACTTAGGACTATGGCTACAGACTTAGGACTAAGGTGCTACTACATAATAGGCTACTACTGCTCAAATATTACTCATGTACTACTTCTGCGTATTGCGATATATTACCACTGACTACTCCATGACTTTTGTAGTATTGACTTATTCTTTAGTATAGTAGTACTGACTTAATACTATGGTACTAAAATACTAGCTGCTCTATGCTACCATTGTCTCTGCTACTACTGTCTCTATTACCACTGTCTCTATTACCACTGTCTCTATTACCACTGTCTCTATTACCACTGCCTCTGCTACTATTATCTCTGCTACCACTGTCTCGGCTACCACTGACAAGAACGTACTACTATGATACTCCTGATACATTTGTAAATCTACCCCTGCATACTCACTATTAATTATTATTACCACTGTATAAAGAAGATAGGTTATACTATGATTCTACCCAAATATTTCTATATTCTAAAGTACACTACAATATAAGTTCCCAAATCTGTGGCTCCATCAATATTTCCTATGAGTTGCTAAATCTCTAGGTCCACTTCAATATCCATACCAACTCTGGGGCCTAGACCAACCAGTTTCCAGCCTCTTGACCCTTCGCCCTTCAGGATAACGTGCATTCCTAAAACGGTATAGCTCTAGTAGTCTGATAGTCTAGTAGTTTAGTAATCTAGTAGTCTAGTAATCTGGTAATCTGGTAATCTAGTAATCTAGTATTTTAGTAATCTACTAATCTACTAATCTAGTACTCTAGCACTCTAGTAGTCTAGTAATCTACTAATCTACTAATCTACTAATCTAGTACTCTAGCACTCTAGTAATCTAGCACTCTAGTAATCTAGCACTCTAGTAATCTAGCACTCTAGTAATCTAGCACTCTAGCACTCTAGTACTTCTTAGGAGTTGGTAGTAGCTCATAGTAACATTGGTTCTAGTAGGTCCCACTTTTAGGTCAACTGGCTATGAATACCATCAGCTAGCTATAACATCGTCGCATACTCAGATGCGAGCTTTGCTTCTGAAGCTGACGAAGCAAACCTTTCAGTCACCAATCATTACTAGGTCATCAACATAGAGTGATATTAGTGTAAATGAAGATTTGGTTCTCTTCAGATAGATGCATGTTGATTTAAGTGGTCCGTTTGATGATCCTCCGGCTTACGACCACTCACGATTCTTCCTTACAATTGTTGTCTCGTTTTGGGGTGTTTTCCATATACCCTGGAGTGCTTGAAAAGCACGAAGGCTAGGGTGTCCAAGCTTGATTTAGACAGACCAGAATGAAATAGCACGGTACTTGTTAGAGTCACCATAGGTAGGGTCCGGTTTATGAAGGTATTATGAAGCTTCTCAGTCCGATTGTTACAATGGTCATTTCAAATGCCGTGTCACTACCATCGTTATATGAAGTACTATGATGGTCCTTTCGAATATTCTGGAACAATCCTTACCATTGTTCTAGTGGAGAGTTTTTCGATGCCACGTTTCTCTCAAAGTTATATATGCCACTCTGGTTTCTCTCTTTGAGGAACCATTAACTAATACAAGATTGGGTTCAGACACGTTATAAAGAACATAATACCCTCAGTCTACTATAGTACATCCTTTTAAGTACACCCTTTTAAGTACACCCTGATTTTTAGGTGGCACTAAACTATACATACAATTATTTCCCCTAATTCTACTGTGGTACAGTGTAGTCAGGAGGTAGTAATTTAGGTGGTAAAAAATTTATCTGTAGTAGTATAGTATCATAGTAGTACTAGTATTTATGCAGTATAAGTATGGTACTATATCACTATTATCATAAAGTACTAGTATGGTATTACGTCACTATTATCAGAAAGTACTGGCGCTTATATGCAGTACCATGTTGACTTAGTCCTCATACACCTTTTGGCAGATCACTCTTCAACTTATTCTTTTGTAGAGTCATTATTCGTAGATGTGGAGTCTTTTATTTTTCAAGTTAAAGTCTGCAGAAGCCCCATATTCAAGGATAGTTTCAGGAAACCCACTCTCAAGTATGCAACTAGATACCTCCTGTTATGTTCTTTAATCCATGTATGCCTAACTTCTTATATTCGTTGATGGTTCCTCAAAGAGAGGAACCGAGGGGGCTTATATACCTTTGAGAGAAACGTGTTACCGGAAAACTCTCTACCAGAACAATGGAAGTATTGCTTCTGGAATATTCGAAAGGAGCCATCGGAGCACTTCGTGCATAGATGGCCAAACGCCGTATCACCATTGTAACAATCGGACTGAGAGGCTTCATAATACCTTCATAGGCAGGGCCCTGCCTATGGTGGATCTAACACCTCCCTTCAGACATAACTAATTATGGGTGAGTAGTTTTAGACCATTCGATTTACAGTCAAGTCATCAGCCTCACACACTCTTAAGAACTCTTCACTATTACAACTCGTTCCTTACAGTTTCATGACTTGTTTTTTTTTTGACTGTCGTGTAATAGTAACCTTCACTTTGTTGTAAGTCGACTTCACCGCATTCCTATGACTTTCATCATATTTCTGTAGTCTCCATTCACTACAAATCCGAGATCTTTTTGGTTCTTCTGATTCCCCATAACTCTCATATCAGTGTATTTGTCAGAGTAACTATTGATCAAACAACAGGTATGTTCTACCCAAGCAATATACATGCCACCCGCAAATTGTGAGGAATCACCAACTCCATTTGTAACCCGTACACGCCTAATATATATATATATCAGCCAGTAGTCCAGTACTCTTTTGAAGCCAGAAAACGTTTGGAAGAAAACGTTTGGAAGAAAACTGGTTTTTGTATACTCCTAAAAGTGTTGAACATACCCAAGAGTGACCCAAGAGTGACCTAAGAGTGACCCAAGAGTGACCCAAGAGTGACCCAAGAGTGACCCAAGAGTGACCTAAGAGTATTGTATCGTAAGAGTAAGAGTAAGAGTAATTGATAATCGTCAGATTGATGTAAGACTGATGTAAGACTTATTTAAGTGATGTACTATCTCATATACTGGATATCCCATATTAGGTAGAATGGATATTTCTTCATTTCGCGTATTTCTTATTTCTTTCATCTCATTTAAGATAAGGATCTTGCACAACATGTGGTATGTATTCTTACTATATCCTCCACTGATTCTTATTGTACTAGTGTAATATTAGCTTTAGTTATACTGGTGTTCTAATTTTAATTCGAGTACTAGTTCTGGTTCTGGTTCGGGTTCGGGTTCGGGTTCTGGTTCGGGTTCGGGTTCGGGTTCTTTTAATACCATAATAATGCTAGGTCCATAACTAGTGTAAGGCGTTATACTGTGGTTTATGACAAGTGAAGAGTGTAATGGAGTGATGCACTTATTGGCGAGTCTACGATAAAAGTATAAAACTTCTGATGAAAAGGAGACTAGTGAATTATCGTTATGCCATGTATGATAATCTTCAGACTGTCGTTCGCGATGGTACATCTGTCAATTTTAATAATACAGAGAAGATTAACATTGTCCTTGTATAAAGATGACACGCTAGAAAGAGTATAGTGCTTTTTTTTAGTTCCTTATGAGCATATATATGTATTATGGGTCTGGAGTAGACCCTGGACCTGGACGTTGGCCTGAAATTCGGATCAGAAAGGACTATGTATCGTGGTAAGTCTCAAGCTCACCCTCAGTCTATTATAGTATACCCTTTTTAGTATACCCTTTTTAGTACACCCTTTTTAGTACAGTGTTTTTCAAAATTATTCAAACCAGCGCGACAAAATGTTTCAAACCAAAAAGACAGAATGGTTCACACCAACTTTTATTAGAATTCAATATCCTGAAAGCTTAAATCTGGAGGATTGCCTCTTATGTACTACATTTGGGAGTCTTGCAATACCAATCAAGGGTGAAAAACGGACGGAACTGAACTGAACTGGTTTCCTTTTGTTGGAAAATAGCACCGACTGAGCGCGCACAGCACTCTAGGCTTGCTGGGGCACTGCGCAACTATTTTCACATGCTTCAGTTGTCGAGAACAACCGAGGATGAGTGAAGGCCAACTCCCACATATATATATAAGGAGGCCTTCGCGACAAAACTTCCATTAGATAACTAATCCAATATCTCTACAGAGGGAGACATACCAAAATTCCTCCCAAAACCAGACCCACCAAAACTTCTCGTAGTGATAATGAGAATCACACTATTTAGATGAGACTATGAAATCCATATCTTATAGCAAGAAGGTTCGTCTGGATCTTGAACCATGGTTACTCTACGGGCCGCCTGATTCCCCAGCACTTCTAGCTGATATTGAATTATCAAATCTACACCTTTTATCCTGTATACAACGTCTTGATAAGAGTGTACGAAACTTTTTTTTTTGAATTATTGGTTTGTTTAATTTTGTTAGTGTGGTTTGAATCGTTTCGCTGCGCTAGTTTGAACCATTCTGTCTTCTTGGTTCGAAACATTTTGCTGCGCTGGTTTGAATAAGTTTGAAAAACATTGTAGTATCATAGTAGTACTAGTAGTTATGCAGTACTACACTGTGTAGTTCTAGTAGTTATGCAGTATAAGTATGGTACTATATCACTATTATCATAAATTTTATCATAAATTCTGTTACCATGAATCTATTACTATAAATCTATTACTATAAATCTACTACTATAAATCTATTACCATGAATTACCATGAATTACTATGAATCTACTACTGGAATAGTACTAATGTATGATCATCACTACTCCACAGTGTGCTCAGCAGGTTAGTGCGCAGAGAAGCCGCGCGAAAAATCTCAGCAACTACTCTCATCATGGCTACCAAGTTCGACGCAGACAACGCAGACAATCTCGAGGATATCGAGAAGCAATTCGCGGTTAAGGCCGTGGTGCAGGCGGAAACTTACTGGAACCTCATCAGCAAAATCAAGGCCTCGCTGCTCAAGTTGACCACCTACGATGACAGGCTCTACGACACCTTGATGGAGGATTTCCCGGAGTTCAAGGAGAAGAGCAAGGTGGCGGAGATTCTGGAGGAGGAAATGAAGAGTGCATCTGGAAAGGCCCGTTGGAGAGCTTTCTGTGAGAAATTTAAGGAGATTGACGATTACAACTTTGGTACCTTATT
The DNA here is from genome assembly GCA_002370635.1 of Metschnikowia cerradonensis. Classification (NCBI taxonomy): domain Eukaryota; kingdom Fungi; phylum Ascomycota; class Pichiomycetes; order Serinales; family Metschnikowiaceae; genus Metschnikowia; species Metschnikowia cerradonensis. Next base: position 18,175 of record NKZD01001740.1, read on the forward strand.
GAGGACCAAGGCTAGTGAAGAGTACTCGCAGGAGAATACTATTTTCGCCGTGAGAATCCAGTTCTATGCCATTGAGGTGGCTAGAAACCGCTATGGTTTGAACGACTGGGCCTCGGGAAATTGAGTCACCCAACTGATAGTGGTTTATGAAATTCGTGGTTTATGGGAAAAAACATACCACTGAAGGAGGCTGTATCTATGAAATGGACTGCTGTTAAAATAGACTATATTATGAAATAGCCTATATCATGAAGAAGAGATTGAATTAGACCATTGGATCAATCCAAGTGTTGTAGTACCCTAACGTAGCGAGGAAGAACTCAAAAAGTTGTCCATATAAGGAGAACAATACGATGATCCTCAAATTATTGTCGAGGTGGTCCAGTGCATTATCGGTTATATCCAACTTGCAACTATTTTCAACAAGAAAAATGGCTTGGAGAAAATAATTACCCTTTAATTTTTCTATCTATCACTAATTTTGATATTGCTTTATCTAGTCTTGATGTACTTCTCACTATCCTCTCTAGTAAATCTCTCTAGTAAAGAGTATGTATAAACTACTCTGCAGAGAGTATAAAGAGTTTTACATCTTAACACATCTTGAACTGTCTCCAAATAATAGTGCCAAAAAAGTATAGTCTTTTTATAAGGACCAGATGGGGTAAGTAGAGTAGATTTACAGAAGCTACTACTGCTACTACTACTATATACTATGTACTACTACTACCACTACTACTACCACTGACTACTACTACCAAGTATTCAGAACCTCTTGATTTACTAAAAATGTAGGTTTGTATAATGTAAGCTGAAAACATATACTTAGTCAAGAGTTCCTACAAGTATAGTGAGCTAAGTCTTCCTACACCTTGATGATGTAGTTTCCATTGTGGTAGCCATCCTATTGATACTATATCCTAGACTTCGGAATTGATACAATTGTATTAGTGACTTTTGAAACCAGAGCTTATGCTCCAATTAATAGTCTGCACCACCTGGTAGTACTACAACTATACTACAACTATACTACGACTGCACCATAGAGGATTGATGGAGTCGTAGGATTTGAGAATTGATGGAATCATAAGATTGCAAGGTAGTGAAGTCATGCGTCACGTGACAAATGCATACTCCAACCCACCACATTTTTTTAAACTGTCGCACCAACTAATGGTGTGTCACGTGCGCCACCATAAACAACACGTCTCCTCCTATGAACAACGTGCCCAAGAAACATACACCCAATGTGACCGGCCCGGCTACCGGGAACAGTATGCACAACAACGCCGCTGCCGGACCTCCAAAACCCGCCCCCGCTGCTCCTCTTTTGGCAAACTACACGCTCCCCGGAGTCATCAGCTACTTGACGTCGGAGTTCACCAATTTGGAGCGGTTCAAGATCATCACCAACCTCGAGAAATCCGAGATGAAGTACCGTATTCAGCAGTTGACCAGTGAATTGAATACTGTGAGGTATTTGAACGAGAAACAGGCTCTTCGGATTCAGGAATTGGAGGCCCAGTTGGACGCCCAGCTGGGGGGTCATTTGGAGGGTCTGGGACATGATAAATCGGGGGTTCTGAATCAAAAAAATAATGTATCTGATACTGCCAATGATACTGTCAATAACACTGTCAATGATCCTGCCAATGATCCTGCATTGAGTGATTCTGTTCTGGAAAAATTAAGTGACTTGTCTGTTCTGTCTCGATCTGGAGGAAGTGTGAAAGAACCAGGTCGCCTGGGATTGGGTGCAGGAAGCCATAATGATTTAAAACAAACGACAACCCAGGATATTCCTTATATCCATTTGGATGCAGTACGTGATGCCCGCCAAACGCTTAATGAATCCATTAGAGAGATTATTGATTTGCTTCGGCCTCCCCTGAGTGCAGTGGAAAATATAGTGCGTCCTGCAGAAAACTCCTATGCTGATCTTCTAGAGTCTGCCGATAGTTTTCTTTTTGATGCTAGTCCCGAGAAACCCCAGGGTCTTTTTGAGCGCTATACCTTGAAGAGCGAGGATACTTTGGCTGACCAAAAGGCTGCTTTTGAGGATGAGATCAAGGAGCTGAACCTGCTTCCACAACTGGCGGAAGAAAGCGTACCTCTGGAGGAAAGCGATGCCGAGACCGTTATTGCAGATGAAATCCAGTCGTAACCATGAAGTCATGTACTGATGAAGCCACGAAGTCATGGTATGATGAAGCCACGAAGTCATGGTATGATGAAGCCACGAAGTCCGGTACTGCTGAATCCATGAAGTCATGGTACTGTCCATGGTACTGTGCATTGTATTCCATGTCCATGAAATATCATCAAAGCCATGAAACTGAACTGAAACTCAACTGAAGCTTGGCAGAAACTCATGTTACTGGTTATGTTACTTTTCATGATACTGTCCTGTCGATTCTTAATGGTACTGTCCATGTTACCATGATGCTATCTATGATACTATGATACTGTTTATGGTACTGTTTATGGTACTGTTTATGGTACTGTTTATGGTACTGTTTATGGTACTATCTGTGATATTATGATACTATGATACTGTCTGGGTTATACCATGAAACACCCCTGAGACACCATAATACTATGATACTATGATGGTGTCTAGGATACACCAGAATTATCATTAAAGATCATGAAACACTGTGAAACACCATGAATTTGTGAACAAGAACTTCATCATACACTGATGTACACTGTTGATCCACTGTTGATATAGTCTTTGATATAATGTCTGATACGGTGTCTGATTGGTCTCTCTGATTGGTCAGTCTAATTGAGCTGTTCTAGTTTCTGCTGTTGATGCATTCACATGGAAGGTGATATGGGGATCGGACTTTGTTGATGCCGTCGATTCTAAGGATATCTATATGGACCCATGGATGGTATATCTGTGAGTTGATGGTCATTGAATGGCCAATATGAAGTTTTCTCCAAGGCTTCAGGATTCAATGATTGACCAAGTTTCTTATACAAGCCTTTGATCCAGGTTCTGCTCTTATAATTGTTTGATCAGGCTCTGTTACGAGTACCGAATTTCTAGATTGGCTATTGGGATTTTCGTTCAACTTAATCTCATAGCTGGTGAGGAGAAAACTGGATCAAAAGACACCAGAAACCTTATTTATATGTTGGTGGAGAATTTCGGGGCCAGTGTATTTGTTATGGAGGAGGTACAGGAAACACCATGTGAATTACCGGTATCATGGCGCCATGAATATCGACACAAGTGACCGTGCTTTCATGATGCTTTGGACCAGAAATACCACAACAGACTCCTTATCAGAATATCAGGTCAAGTTCCTGAACATTCTGATCCATTTATTATATTTCTGATTTTCAAGAATCCTGCTCTTAGAAATGTCTTTTGGATCTTCTGAAATATAAAGCTTGTCAAAGTTTGGCCATTGAAAAGCCTGGTTTTACCACGAATCCTGGTTCCAAGTCTCGCTCTTGAAACTCCGATTCCAGGTTTTTGGCTATTAGAAGTGCCTGGTTTGTGCTTGAAGGTTTGATGAAATGACTGATTCAAATTACAGGCTTGAAATGCCTAGTTTTGAGATTCGGGCTCTTGTAATTGTCCTTTTTAAAATTCCAAGCTGTTATAGAATGCATAATATTCACAACCATGGTACTGAGGAATCCACCATTATAAGTCCTAATTTAAGGCCAACTATTCAAATATGATACCTATGAAAATGTAATAGTTATCGTTAACAGTAGGCATTATTCGTATAGTTTATCATGGTCGTGCACTGCCCATAAGAATGATCGCAATCAATGCTCTCTCATCGCTGCACTCCGCGCCTTAGACTAATCTGTAAGTAAACCAATTCACCACTAAAAAAAGAAGAAAATCCGATTAGACGTTTCAGAAATGTATTAGGAATGTTTCAGATTTCCACAATTATCTGACTGGTCATAATGTATTATTGGTCTTGTCTGGCCCTCTCCATAGAAGCTAAGGCGAGACGTACTCTCACGTGATCAAGAGTCCAGCACACATCACGTGACCACGACCATCAAGCACTAAAATGAAATCTCCTTTTATGTACCCTTATGCACCTTTTATACTTTGTGCTTTTGTGTTTGTGGCAGATTGTACTTTTGTGGCTGCAATTGTAACCGAGCCGCACCCCTCGCATGAGGAGTATAAAAGGGCCCAGGATCCGCCTGAGTCAATTTTTTCCTCCTACCATCATCTTCTCTTTGTTCTCTCTTTCTCTTCTCTCCTGAATTTTTCCATCCTTTTCACCCTCCATGCTCTTTTCTTTTTCCTCTTCCTTCTCATCTTCATTAACGACTTGGGATCCCTAGAATTGAACTTTTGCTAATGCACATTTATATGGTGTACGGGTGTGCTGTGCCTCGGTGCACGGGTTTGAGCATCGCTTATGCTGTTCACAGAGCATTTTTTCTCACTACACCAACTACTCCCCAATGTCCAAGAAGCAGTCGTTTGAGGATTTTTTGAAGCTGCAAAAGCTGCTGCAACTGCTGGCTCGGGGCTATGGCTACCAGCCCGAGAACTACAATGCTCAGTTCCAGAATAATCAGTACCTGAACCAGTACCAGTACCAAGGGCAGTACCAGAACCAATATCAAAATCAATACCAATACCAATACCAAGGCCAATATCAAGACGGGACTTTCAGTCCCCAGTTTGGCTACCTGAACACCGGGACTCCTGGTGCAGGATCCGCTGTGGCAAGTGGCAGTGCTACGCCTATGACCCCCTCTGGGTCGACAATTTCCGTGTCGTCTCTTAATTCTGCTCTCACCAAGTTGGCTGTGGACTCACCTATCCAGGACCACTTGGTTCTGATCCAGTCATACACCAAGAGCGCCGATGTCAAAAAGTGCGCTGAAGAAATCGCCGACATTATCCTACAACAGCCATCCATGCAGGTGGTGGAAGAATGGCGGATTCTCGAGGTGGTTAAGTCATTTTCTAAGCCTAAAACCCCTGCTTTGGTGCGTGAAGCCGGTTTGGTGATTGTGCAGCAAATCACTCTCAAATTGGGTGGCCAGACTCCCAAGGAGTGCCACTTGACCCAGTTCTTCTCTCCTGTATTGGATTTTTTCGCCGACAAGGACAAGAACATCATCCGTGCCGCCAAGCAGACATTGGACGTGTTGTACGGAACATTCCCAGTTGAAGCACTTGGCTCGGTGGTGATTGATGAGTTCTTGACGTACTTGGCTTCCTCTGCCAAGTGGAACTCCAAGATTGCTGCTTTGCAGACCTTTGACAAGTTGATTGATGATGTTCCTGCAGACTTGTTGGAGATGAAGTTTAAAACCACCGTTCCCGTCTTGACGGATTTGGCCACAGACTTCAAGCCTGAGGTGGCTGCGCAGGGTTTGAAAACCCTCAAGAAATTCGTCAAGGTTTTGGACAACTTGGACTTGCAGAACAAGTACGATTTGATTGTGGACACGTTAGCAAACCCAAAGAAGGTGACGGAGTGTATCCGGAACTTGTCTTCGGTGACATTTGTGGCTGAGGTGACCGAGCCTGTTTTGTCGTTGTTGGTGCCAATCTTGGACAAATCCTTGAAGATGTCGTCGTCTTCCAATGACCAATTGAGACAGACGGTTACCGTGACGGAAAACTTGACCCGTTTGGTTAACAACAAGAGAGAAATCGAGAGCTACATCCCTATTTTGATGCCGGGCATTGAGAAGGTCGTCAAAAACGCTTCGTTGCCTGAGGTCAGATCTTTGGGTGCAAAGGCTTTGCAGGTTTTGCAGGATGCCAAGGACGAGCAGCTGGATGGTAAATTCCATGGCCGGATTCTGATTGCCCAGGCTGAGAAGTTTTACACTGAAGATTTGGGTGATGCCGACTTGGAGAAGTTGGCCGAGGTTTTGATTCAAGGAGAGACTGAAAGATCGTACCTTGCCACGATCTTGCAGACTGATTCCAATGTCAACGACTGGAAGCGCTTGGAGGAGTACTTGCTTATGGTCACAGAAGTGTCCACGCTCGAGGAGTTTTCTGCTGAATCCAAACAAAAGTACGTGAAGCAGATTCTTCACAATATCAAGGCCTTGTTCAACTCCAACAACAAGGAAGCCGAAGAGCTTGATGAAGGAGCAGTGGAGATTGTCAATGCCGACTTCTCCTTGGCCTACGGGTCGCGGATGTTGTTGAATAAAACCACTTTGCGCTTGTTGAAGGGTCACCGGTACGGTTTGTGTGGTAGAAACGGTGCAGGTAAGTCGACATTGATGAGAGCAATTTCCAAGGGTCAATTGGAAGGATTCCCATCTCCAGACGAATTGCGCACGTGTTTTGTCGAGCACAGATTGCAGGGAGAAGAAGGAGACATGGACTTGGTAAGTTTTATTGCTTCGGACCCCGAGTTGAAGCATGTCAGCAGAGACGATATTTCCAATGCATTAAAGCAGGTGGGATTCCCAGATGAGAGATTGGCTCAGAATGTGGGCTCGTTGTCCGGAGGATGGAAGATGAAATTGGAGTTGGCACGTGCCATGTTGATGAAGGCGGACATTTTGCTTTTGGATGAGCCCACCAATCACTTGGATGTGGCCAACGTCAAGTGGTTAGAGCAGTACTTGGTGGACAACACACAGATCACGTCCTTGATTGTTTCGCACGACTCTGGGTTCTTGGATGCCGTTTGTACGGATATTATCCATTACGAAAACAAGAAGTTGGCCTACTACAAGGGAAACTTGTCTGAGTTTGTCAAAGTGAAGCCTGAAGGAAAGTCGTACTACACGTTGAGCGACTCGATTGTCAAGATGGCTTTCCCTCCTCCAGGTATCTTGTCTGGAGTCAAGTCTAATACGAGAGCCATTGCCCGGATGAACAACGTGACGTTTACTTACCCTGGAGCACCTAAGCCTTCGTTGAAGAATGTGTCGTGCAGCTTGACGTTATCGTCACGTGTGGGCATTGTTGGACCCAACGGAGCAGGAAAGTCGACGTTGATCAAGTTGTTGACAGGAGAAACCATTCCTAATGAGGGTAAGGTGGAGAAGCACCCCAACTTGAGAATCGGGTACATTGCCCAGCACGCATTGCAGCACGTGGAACAGCACAAGGAAAAGACGGCCAACCAGTACCTCCAGTGGCGGTACAGATTCGGAGACGACCGTGAGGTGTTGTTGAAGGAGTCCAGAAAGATCTCTGAGGAAGAAAAGGAGATTATGGCCAAGATGATTGATTCCGGAGAGGGTCAAGGACCACGTCAGATCGAGGCGCTTGTGGGAAGACAAAAGTTGAAGAAGTCGTTCCAGTACGAAATCAAGTGGAGAAACTTCTTGCCCAAGTACAACTCGTGGCTTTCGCGTGAGTTCTTGAATGAACAAGGATTCTCCAAGTTGGTTCAAAAGTTCGATGATCACGAGGCTTCGAGAGAAGGTTTGGGATACAGAGAATTGACACCCTCGGTTATCAGAAAGCATTTTGAGGATGTGGGTTTGGACGGAGACATTGCAGACCACACGCCTATGGGCTCGTTGTCCGGGGGACAATTGGTCAAGGTGGTGATTGCCGGAGCCATGTGGAACAATCCCCACTTGTTGGTGCTCGATGAGCCCACCAATTACTTGGACAGAGATTCGTTAGGAGGATTGGCTGTGGCCATCCGTGACTGGAGCGGAGGTGTGGTGATGATTTCCCACAACAACGAGTTTGTGGGGGCCTTGTGTCCCGAGCAATGGCACGTGGAGAATGGAGAAGTCGTGCAGAAGGGCTCTGCTGTGGTGGACACATCCCGGTTCGCCGATGGAGGAGAGTCTGCCGAAGGATCTCCAGCACCCACGCCAGCCAAGAAGAGAGCAGACGATGACGAGTCGCCTGCAAATATCAAGGTTAGAACCAGAAAGGTCAAGATGACCAGAAACGAGAAGAAGTTGCAGGCTGAGAGAAGAAGATTGCGTCACATTGAGTGGTTGAGCAGTCCAAAGGGAACCCCAAAGCCCGTGGATACTGACGATGAGGAGTAGTCTGGTTCCAAGATGCTGCCTGCTGTTAGGCTTTTAGGTTGTCTGGCACTCAGGAATGCCGAAATACCCATTATAATATTTATACTACTTGAATTCTACTGCATATTTTATTGCTGCTTGCATGGTGCTAATGCTACCACTAATATAATATTCCAACCAAAGTAATTTTTTCAAGGATAACATATACAAGTATTCTCTGGCATTGCTGTGGATACGGGGTTATCTTTTGGGTATAATAGGTCACGTGAATGATCACGTGATCGTACACTTGATAATAGTTCTGTCACGTGCAAACTCACGTGACACTGGTGCGCTTTGAAGGCGAACTCCACTCACCAACTAACGCCCCAAGCATGGCAGACCGGTACTCGTTTTCGTTGACGACATTCTCGCCAAGGTATGTAACTCTCTCAAGGCCTCCATGCAGCCCCCCTTCCCAGCCCTACTAACCTCCAGCGGGAAATTAGTCCAGATTGAGTATGCTTTGAACGCTGTCAAGCAAGGTGTCACCACCATAGGCATAAAGTCCGATAGTGGCGTGGTGCTCGCCACCGAGAGAAAGGCCAATCTGTCATTGGTCAAGCACGAGTGCAATTCCAAGGTGGAGATGATCACACCAGACATTGCCATGACATACTCGGGCATGGGCCCTGATTTCAGGGTGTTGGTGGACAGAGCACGGAAATTGGCCCACACAAACTACAAGCGCATTTACAACGAGTACCCGCCGGTCAAGATCTTGGTGCAGGAGTTGGCCAAGGTCATGCAGGAGCTGACACAGTCCGGAGGAATTCGTCCGTTTGGTGTGTCGTTATTGGTGGGAGGCTACGATGCCCACTCCGACAAGTACCAGTTGTACCAGGTGGATCCCTCAGGCAGTTACTTCCCTTGGAAAGCGACGGCGATCGGAAAGACGGCGGTATCCGCCAAGACCTTCTTGGAGAAGCGGTGGAACGAGGACTTGGAGTTAGAAGATGTGATCCACGTGGCGCTTTTGGCCTTGAAGGAGTCTGTAGACGGCGAGTTGACTGGTGCCAACTTGGACATTTCCGTCATCAGCGAGCCACAAGACCATTTGTTGGGGTTCCGGGGAACCAGCGACGTGGGGCCCCGGGTCAAGAACTTGTCTGCAGATGAGATCAACGACCGGCTAGATGCATTGTAAATGCGGTTGCCTAGAGAGTCGAGGTGAGAAAGGTAGACGGAATGCGAGGGCCGCTCAGCTTGTCATCGTCTCATGACATGTTTGATCTGCTAGTGAGCTTATGAGCTTATGAGCTTATCAGAGCATTTTGACCTGCTATTGAGGTAGTACCCGGTGCTTAGTGAGTCTAGTGCCAGTGGCCAGATACTACATACTTAGTGATAGCACCAGTGAATAAATAGCACCAGTGAATAAATAGCACCAGTGAATAAATGGCACGAGAATCACCAAACTGTTTTAAAACAATACTTTTACAAACAATAAAAAGGTTAGGGTATTTTTTGATTTCCAGGATTCCAATGAACCAATTCCCAATCTTCTACGACCCGAAACAGTGCTTTCCGTTGGGGGGCTTTTCAATATTGAGGTGTACGGGTTTCCTGGGCTCCCAAATGCGGCCTTAGGCATCGCACATCGCACATCGCACCGCACCAAAAGTCATCACCAAAATCTTCCCCTACACCCGAAATGGCCAAGAAAAAGCAGAGGTCGCAGAAGAAGCGGTCAGAGAAGAAGATATTAAACGCCTTTCACCATGCAGAGCGCCAGCAAAACGGATACGAGTCGGAAAGCGGGCTGGACTCGGACCAAGGCGAGTTCAGTGTGAGAGACGGAATCATGGATGCCCGGCATCTCCTGAAGGAACCCCACGGCACCAAAAACGATCCACTCACCGATGAAGAAATTGACTCGGACGAAGCGTTTGGGTCGGATGAGGAAATGGATGTTTTGGACTCCAAATTCTCCAATACTATCCGAGAAAAGCGCAAGAAAAACGCCCAAGACCAGAGCAGTGAGGACGAAGACGAGGAGTACGCCAGTCTCGATGAGTCTCAGCTCGTAACCCTTTCGGAGGCCTGGGATCTTGACGATAAAGATTTGGCCAAAAGTGAAAAGAGTCGGGGCAGTCTGACCAAAAACGAGTTGGTGTTCAATGATAATTGGGAGAGTGAGTCTGAGTCCAGTTCGGGTTCTGGTTCTGGTTCTGGTTCCGGTTCCGGTTCAGACTCTGACTCTGACTCAGAAGTGGAGTCTGACTCAGAATCGGAGTCTGAAATATTCCGTGGCTCAGATGACGAAGAAATCGACCTCTTATCCACAAGGCAGAAAATCGCCAGCAGCATACCCAAAGAGACCAAGCGCAAGAGACTTATCAACGATAACAGAGACGAAGACGAGTATGCTCTTCCTGCAGGCGGGCAAAAGCTCAGTATGGCCGAAATGATGGGAACCACGGACTCCAGCGTGGCCCCACTCATTGAAACCAATAAATCAAACAAGAGTTCAGGCCCCGTGGCCGTGCCGTTGCCCCGGCAAGTTCAGGAGAGAAACGACCGGAAAGCGGCATATGAAATGACCAAAGAAGACCTCGCCAAGTGGAAGGATTCCGTTCGCAAGATCCGCGACGCAGATCATATCCAATTCCCATTGGTCAAGAGTACTGAGCAGGCTGAAGACGAACAAGATGAAGCTCAACAAGCAGAAGCTGATCTCCAATTGGTCAACGAAGCCATCCAGAAAAATGAGCTCGAAAATAAGGTGGACTCACTTTTACGGCAAAGTGCTCTTCTTGACGAAAGCAACGAGCAGCGGTTTGAGCAGATCGAAGCAGCCAAGCTCTCCAAAGAGGAAATGTTCCAGCGCACCCAGGAGTTGCGGAGGATGCGAGAGTTGATGTTCCGCGACGAACAGCGGGCTAAGCGCATCAAGAAAATCAAGTCGAAGCAGTACCATAAAATCAAAAAGAGAGAACGCTTGAGAGATGCACATTTATTGGAGGATGCAGATTTGGAAGACGGAGGTGATGATGGTGATGATCTTCAGATGAAGCGGGCCGAGGAGCGCATGTCGTTGCGTCACAAGACCCAAAGCAAGTGGGCCAGAAGTATGATTAAATCGGGTATTTCCAAAGATGCTTCATCCAGGGCTGAGTTGGAGGAGATGTTACGGTCAGGAGAGAGGTTGCGCGCAAAACAATTGGGGTATGTGGATGGCGAGCAGAGTGATGAGGATATCGAGGATATCGAGAGGGACTTGGCCAAGGATGACGAGCAGAAGGAGGCCGTGGAGAGGGGACTTCTTGGAAAGGGTGTATTGGCCATGGACTTCATGAAGAATGCAGATGAAAGACGCAGGAAGGAGAACCAACGGGAGTTGGAGTTCTTACGGGAAATGAGAGAGGGGACTGGTATAGAGGAGTTTGAAAATGACGCTACGTCTATCAACAAACAGGAGAACCAGGGCCGTCGGTCGTACTCACAAAAGGTTAGTGCAGCCAAGGCGGAGATGGAGCAGTTGGACGAGGATGTTCTACATGACTATAGAGACGACGAGGCCCTGAACCTCGTGTCCCGCATGCAGAATAGAGCCAAAGAGAGGGAGACAGAGAAGGAGGCTGAGGAGGTTCAGGAGGTTAACACTGAGGAGACTAGAGATGATAAGGAGGTAAAGGATCTGGAGGATGACGAGTTTGGAGGATTTAGTGATGAGAACCCTTGGTTGGTGGACGAAACACCCGTCCAGAAACTGAAGAAGTTGCACGTGGTGGACCAGACCTCATCCAAACTCTCCAAGTCTGCTAACAAAATCTCCAAGCACCTCGACAAACAGTCCCTGAACAAAAAAGAGAAATCTGCCCACACCTTGGTGGATCTAGATAAGGTCATGCATATGAGCGGAGACGTGATGGCCAGCGACGACGACCATAGTGAAGACGATACGGAGAACGTGCGTATGTTCCGCCAAACCGACCTCATCCAGGAGGCGTTTGCAGGAGACGATGTGGTCAGCGAGTTCAAGGCCGAAAAGAGAAAGCTTGTGGAGGACGAAGGTGACAAGGAGGAGGATATGACCTTGCCTGGGTGGGGAGGTTGGGGAGGAGCCGGGGTCACCAAGAAACCCAAGAAGAAGTTTATCCGCAAGATCGATGGAGTTGCCCAGGAAAAGAGAAAGGATAACAAGTTGGAGAACGTAATCATCAACGAGCGGGCCAACCAGAAGAACTTGAAGTACCAGTCTGCAGATGTGCCGTTCCCCTTCGAGTCTGTTGAGCAGTACGAGCGGTCGTTGCGGATGCCTATTGGTGAACAATGGGCTTCGAAGACTACGTTCCAGAAATCTATTCTTCCGAGGGTATCTATTCGCCAGGGTGAGGTCATTGACCCAATGACTGCTCCCTTCAAGTGAACAAGATCAAAATAGATGACTTTATAATTATTAGTATCTCTGTATTTAATAGAAACATGAAATTTAGGTCATGATGTCTCTGTCTCTGTCTCTGTCTCTGTCTCTGACTCTGACTGTCTCTTACTCCTTGACGATTCCGTTTCTGAGGGCCCAATCCTTTCCACTCATAAACACACCTTGGGGATCCATCTCCTCACGGACCTTGGTATAAGTGTCGAGGTCCTTACCAAACCAGTCCTGCATGACCGGCTGGAACCCCATCATGGTGTAGAATGGTTTGCCTCCGTACCCAATCTGTTTCTGAATATCGGCCTCGCTCTCGTGTTTTCCATGCAACCCAATGAAGTTCTTGGCCCAGTGGGGCTTACCCTTGGCCTCGCTCATGATGTTCTCGAAGATCTGGTACCATTGGTGCGTGGCCACGTTAAATCCAAAAGGCCTGTACATAGTAGCATTGACGAACATGGTCAATTGGTTGTTGGAAATCTTGGTCTGGTCTGGTTCGTGCTCCTGCACTGGCGAGTTGTCCAAGAGAGGCCGGAAGTTGTTTCCTGGAATAGGTCCTGCACTGAGCCGTGTTCTGTGCAGCAACCACTCTTGACTGGGGTGCAAGGACTCATTTCCGTTATCGTCTTTGAATGGAGTGTTGGAGTTGGTGACATTGGAACAACGGACTTCAATTGGAGCGTGCACATAGTAGTCTCCGGATGCTGCTGCTTTCTGGATGGCATCGTTCAACTTGTTCAAAGTCTGAATTCCGGAGTTCAAAGGGGCTGACCACTCGTTAACAAACTGCAGGAACAAACAGTCCATGTTCAAGCCCTCCACGGAGTTTTGAACAGCGATATCTCCTGCTCCTAACGTCTCCACGTTTCCATACTGCTGTTTGAAGACAAACTTCTCGACCCACGGAGTTAAGCGGGGGAGGATGTTGACGGAGATCCAAAGCAACGACTCATAGAATGTCCGGCCCAAAAAGGTACCGTACCACGAGCTACGGGGCGGAGATAATGGCTCATCCGACTTGGACGCTCTCCACAACACACAGTTGCCCGAATAGGGGAACCACCAGATACGAATAAACTCCGAATCAAGCCAAATCAGGTCCCATTCCCGCAAAAGCGTCAGGAACTTGATGATCTCTTGTCTCAGCTTGATGGTGTAACGGGGGACTGCACGTAAGGTGACTTGAGTAATGATACCGATTTTTCCAAGCGAAAGAAGGGCAGCCCTAAAAAGATCGGGTTTATCAACGGACGAGCATGTGACTACCTTCCCCTCTCCATTCACAAGCTCCAAAGAAACAACCTGCTGAGATACCAAGCCGTGGTACTGCAGAGAACCATGGGTACCAGTAGAGATCAAGCCAGCAATGGACTGTTCACTAATGGAGCCCAAATTCTGGATGGCCAAGCTATTCTTCTTGAGGTACTCGTTCAACTGATACACACGTGCACCCGCTTGGATGGTCAAGTCCACATACTTGACCTCAGTACCTTTTCCATCAGCAGTAGGCCCCGAAAAGGGCTCTTCCTTCAACACCTTATCAAATTTGTCCAAATTACAAAGCCATTCCAGGGTCATAGTCAAATCCGAGGGCGAGTGTCCCGAACCAACCGTCATGATAGTTTTTCCAAGTTTGCGTGCCTCATTGACCAAAGTCTGGATCTGCTCAAGAGACAGAGGCTGGAAAATCGCCTGGGGGTGACATTTGAAAGTGCCCGCCCACGTGCGGTGCATGGTTTTGGTGGTAGCAAAAGCTGCCACATTCCTAGGGACCATAGCCATTTTTTTTTTTAGTGCACTAAATAGTGGTGTAAATTGGGGGTGGTGGTGGGTGTAATGGGCTTAGTTGGAGCTTGCTGAGACTTGCTGAGGCTTGGGGAGGAGGTGAGCATGAAATGAGCATAATTCGAGAATAAAATGTCGCCACGGATTTTGTGCAGGATATGGTGGTTAATCCGAATAGATACTTGACTAAGGGGCCTTTGTACAGATTAAGATGTGGAATTTAGAGTTTAAGATGTTTTAGTATGCAGGAATTATATAGGAAGATTGGTTTATAGGTAGTCAGGTATTATAGATGATTAGGTAATATAGATGGTGTGGGGACTGGAGGTGATGAAGGAAGATTGTATGGTGGGATTGTCCGAGTCGGCTGCGAAACGGCTGTGTATGAGGCACGTGACCTAGAGAACGATGTATCAAAGACAATAGATACTGTACAGTGTTTTTCAAAACTATTCAAACTAGCGCGCCAAAATGATTCAAACCAATAATTCAAAAAGGTTCGTACCCCTTCGCACAGTCTTTCAAACCAAATGGACAAGTTCTTGTATACAGGATAATAAGGAAACCCAGTTCAGTTCCGTCCGTTTTTCACCCTTGATTGCTACAATGTAGTACATAAGAGGCAATTCTCCAATTTTTAAGATTTCAGAATATTGAATTCTAATAAAAGTTGGTGTGAAACATTATGCCATTTGGTTTGAACCATTCTGTCTTCTTGGTTCAAAACATTTTGTCATGCTGGTATGAATAGTTTTGTCGCGCTGGTTTGAATAATTTTGAAAAACACTGTATATTCTTTAATTAGCTCAGATAATGTAGTAGATCCAATAGATTTTTATGTATGGTAGTATGGTAGTATGATGGTGATTGCATGATTGTATGATTGTATGATTGGAGTAGGGGAGTAGAGTAGTGGGTGGTATGGTGGTGGATATGAGACAGAAGTAGTGTATAGAAGCTCTTGAGTGAGTGAGGTGGGTAGAGATAGGAGTTTAGGTGCAAAAAACAATGAAACCAGTTGAAACTTTACAGGTGTATTCTCTGTGTTTTTATGATCAAAATAGTACAATTTTAAGGCTTTTTAACAAGTATTGGATTTTTGGCATGCATTTATAATTACGGTACTGCGTATTCTACCAATACCAGAGTTCTGTAGTAATGTGTAATTTTCCGGGATAATGTAGAAAAGACCTGCAAAAATTTAAACAAGTTTTTTTTTGTATGTAGGTTGACTAAAAGGCTTAGGCGAAAGAATCAGAGAAGTGGAAAGACGAAAGTCATGTTGATTAAGCGGATTTAAGTATAGAGGGATACACAGAAGGGTGCGAATGACACATTAACCAGTTATTGTAAGGTTCTTATTGGGATGTAAATTAGGATAAGGGTCGATACATATCATTGAACTTCTAACTTGCCATCTCCAATAGCGCCAGTTGTATAAAGGGGGCAGGAGTCTAGTTATGAAAGGAGGCAGGGAACTCCATTATTTAACCTTAGATACTATGATGTAGTACAGATGTAACTAGCAGTGTGGGGCCCAGCAGTGGCCAAACACTTGAGCAACAGTACTACACTTTTTCCACTGGAAGTGTCCATGGTACTTTGTATAGTGATCTTTATTAAAGGCGTGTGCTAGTGTCATGTAATTAGAAAGTGGTTATAAGTGGTTATGAGTGTTTGCGGGGAAAAGGACGGGGCCGCTCGGAAATTACTGAAAAAAGCAATTTCCCGGACATACCTCAGTCACCAAGTCCTCAAGTAACTTCCCATATACACCCGTAAAACTGATAATTCTTTTTTTAAACTAACATAGACATTTTGGGCTTCAAACTAGGTGTATTCCAGAAGAGTGGAGCTTCAGAATCAGAGGAGAGTAGAGAGGAGAGTAGAGAGTACCATAACGTAGAGTATGACTAACGATGAAGTGGCAGCAACGCAAAATATTGCTATTTAGGGACCCACAGCCGTGACCACGTTTTTTTATCCAGCCTGTGGAGCGGCTGAGTGCTTTGTTGCTAAGCAGGTGGCGTCTGCTAGTGGGAAGGTCAGAGGGTTGAAACGGTGTAGTAAAGATTTCTTAGATACTAGTCTAGTAAAGATATCATCAGGTTAACTAAGAACCTGCATAACAATGATAGGGTGAGTTCCTACTAAGAGTAGCCGCTCAGAATAATTCAGTCATTGTTAGGCCAACGTTCCTGAAAAAGATCCATTCCATTTAAAAGCCTGTTAGAAGCTTATAACCCTTGCGAATACAAACTAAAGCCTCATGTCGCATAA
The DNA here is from genome assembly GCA_002370635.1 of Metschnikowia cerradonensis. Lineage (NCBI taxonomy): Eukaryota > Fungi > Ascomycota > Pichiomycetes > Serinales > Metschnikowiaceae > Metschnikowia > Metschnikowia cerradonensis. The sequence goes on from NKZD01001740.1 coordinate 34,628, forward strand.
TAACTCTAATGTACTACTACTACTACTACTATCACTGCTATTTTGATCCACTTTATGAGCCATAGGTATATGAAATGAAGCAGAGGTTCCATAAAGTGACCCATAGGAGATTCAAGGTGGATATATCAACACGAGAGTATATACCAATTACCAGAGTCTAATGGATACACCAAGGATCAAATAAGATGGTAAAAAGGAGCTAATAAGATAGTAATAAGGATCAAATAAGATGGTAATAAGAGCGAATGAGATGGTAATAAGAGCGAATAAGAAGCAAATAAGAAGCAAATAAGACCTAAACTTGTATTCGTTGATGATTCCTCAAAGAGAGAAATCTGAGCTGCTTCATCAGAACAATAATGATGCTTGTTCTGACGTTTTAGAAAAAAAAGGGCCATCATTATACGATACGATGTTTGCAATGGCCAATGTTATAATCAACATTGAGGCTGGGGGATGTTAAGTTCCACTATTCCGAAATAATCCGAAATAATGATGAAAATATAAACAAACTCATTAATAACATTGTTGATGTAGCTGTCAGATCCACCAATGGCTAGTGATCTACCTATGGAGGTATTATGAAGTCTCTCTGCCCGATCCTAACAAGGGCTATCGCAAACGCCGTATCACGGCGTTCGGCCATCGATAATGATGGGTTGTTTTTTTTTCGAAGATGCCTGAACAATGGTGAGGATTGTTCTGGTGAAGAGTTTTCCAATGAAACGTTTCTCTTCAAATATTGTTATATAAATCGCACTGGATCCTCTTTCTGAGGAACCATCAACGAAAAAATTACATCACTTAGTACATAACGTTCAACAAGAATCTAACAGTAGCTATCACATATGCTAATGATAAATTAATATTATTACTCCCTTGTGATATATTCTCTTTTATTGTTCTTCTTGTTATTAATACTTTGATTATATTAACAGGGCTCTACCCATAAGAGGCATTATGAAGCCTACGCTGTCTCAACCTAACAATGGTCATTGAATAGCACCAAATTCTCAGCCATCATTGCACGAGGTACCATGATCTCTGGAGCCGAAGAAGAACCAGAGGAATTAGTGTCTGTAGTAGTAGTAATAGTAGGGGAGACGTGTTGGTATTCCTCTTCCTCATTAAAGAACTGACGATGAACAAGCTAAGTAGGGAAATACATAATATAATAATTAATGTATTCACTGTATTCGCATTGCAGTCAGTATTCGCAGTAAGAAACCCAGTGGGTTGTTTTGGTCCCAGTTTGCAGTAATCTGTACATTATGTAATTCCATATCAGTTAGAATGAATGGAAACAGGTGGCCCGTAGAGTAACCATGGTTCAAGATCCAGAGGTCCCTTACTTTAAGATATGGATCTCAGTCTCAGTCTCAGCAAGATCAAGACTTCACGAGAAGTGTTTATCTCTGGAAAGTTTGAGTCTTATTCTCAGTACTAGTTATCATTAGTACGAGATGTCATTAACACGAGATGTCATTAACACGAGATGTCATTAACACGAGATGTCATTAACACGAGATGTCATTAACACGAGATTTTTGGTGGGTCTGGATTGGGAGACATCTTGGTATATCTCTCAGTGTAGATATTCAAATAGTTAGTTTCTAGTTATCATATAGAAAGATGTCGGCGAGGCTCCCTTATATCTCCCTTATCTCCCTTATTTATGTGGGAGTTGACCTTCACCGTTCCTCGGTTGTTCTCACATCAATAGAAGTGATGGAGGTCCTTGTTGTGAATAGAGATGGCCTGTAGCCTTCCCTCTTTGGTACCGTAACTCATTGTCATTAAGTCATTGTCATTAAGTCATTGCCATTAAGTCATTGCCATTAAGTCATTGCTTTAAGTGGTTGCTATGTCAGACGTTACCACTAAGTCGTTGCTGTTTCAGACGTTGATTTGATACCTCGCAAGCTTGAGCCATGCGCGTTCGCGCCTCCCGATTTACAACATGTGTAATACTGTGTCTTGTGTCTTGTGAGCATTGGTGTATATTTGGAGTATCTCATTTTGGAGTATCGCAATTTGGACTACCTCATTTTGGACTACCTAATTTTCGTGCACCTCACTTTGGACTACCTTTTGGTGCACCTAATTTTTATGTGTATTCATGGATGTCACTATTTGATCCACAGTCTCCCTTACACAATGCCATATTCCTGAAAAATATTTAAATAGGAGTAGAGTATTAGTTTGAAAAAGTATATTAGTATGAAAAAGTATATTGGTATAAAAAAGTATATTGGTATAAAAAAGTATATTAGTTTGAAAAAGTATATTAGTTTGAAAAAGTATATTAGTTTGAAAAAGTATATTAGTTTGGAAAAGTATATGGTATGAAAAAGTATATTGGTATAAAAAAGTATATCGGTATGGACTAAAAAATAGTATGGACGAGTATGGGTTGAAGAAAACCTGACTTTTTGGGATGGGAAGAGAACGGTGCTTAGTGTGTACTGGCTGGACGCGGCGCGAGTTATCGGTGTAGCCAGACAAATATTATCAAAGCTTATACTATGCGCATATCGAACATTACAAAATTTCAATAACTTCCCCACTCATGAGCTGCGCACGACGCATATCGCACCTCAGTCATCTTCCCCATAATTCTCATTCCCAACTATTACCCCATTCCACATCCCATTGCAACATGTCTCGAAGGTCAGGGCGGGCCAAGGCCCAAGATAGCAAGCTGCCTGTAGGAGATGCCGAGGTTGGCTCCCCCATCGAGGCCGAGGAGGACGAGGTCACGCGGTGTATATGTGGTCAGGACGAGATTACCGCCATCAACAGGCCGCTCCTGCTGCTCCTTCTCGAGGAGTACAGCATCAAAATCGACAATGGGCTTTTCATCCAATGTGACAAATGTTCCGTTTGGCAGCACGGCTATTGTGTAGGTCTTTTCATCGATAAGGATGTGCCCGATAAGTACTGGTGTGAGGAATGCAAGCCTGATCTACACCGGTTCATCAAGGACCCAGATGACGGCAATAGCCGAACGCTATACCTTCCTGTTAACGAAGAACGCAGTCAGCTTGTGGCTTTTTGCGAGGAAGGACCCCAAGCTGCTGATGATAAGAGGCTCCGGTCCAGTCGTAAAGTATCCAGTGGTCTGGACTCCCGGGAATCTGAACCAGGCACATCGGGCCAGCGGCAACTGCGAAAGGAGCGGCGCAACCATGATGAATTTGATGAACAATTACAACGGGCACTTCGGGAAAGTGCCAAGTCCTCTTCGGCCGGCTCTGCAGGTACGCTGGCGACCGGCAAAGACCGTAAACGGCTTCTGGACCATGCTGCAGAGTCCAACCTGCAATCGGACGAGCTGGAGACGGAAAACCAAGAAGAGGACAAGGCCAAGAAAGAGCCTCGCAAACCCAAACCCAAACGCGCCAAACAGGCCAAGAGCCTGCGGCCCAATTCGGTCAAAAGCGGCAAAGCCACAAGAAACGGGCTGCCGACGGATATAGAGGCGCAGAAACTAGCGGAGGATGAGTCCAAGGAATACCTTCTCAGCCAGCCGTCAAAACCACGTTTCGTCAATGAGAAACTGTCGATATACGACTTGCGTAAGCGAACGGGGGCCATTTTGGAGTGGTTGGGAAATTCGCAGGTGGAATTAGATGAAGAACGCGCTATCAAGTTGGCCCGGGGCTTCAATGTCTTGAGCCAGTTCGATGAGAACTTGAAGTTGATGGAGAATTTGACCGAAAAGATCTTGTTCTGGGAACAGCGCTTCGGAAAGTATGGGCCGTGATCGACCATAGTGTTCAGACTAACTAATGCCGGAGATTACACTGCTACACTGCTACACTGCTACACTGCTACACTGCTACACTGCTACACTGCTACATTACGTCACAGTATACACTTTAATACACTACACTACACTATTACACTACACTATTACTCTATACTATTACTCTATACTACTATACAGGTATATGGAAAAGTCTCTAAATCAAAGGCCACCTATCAATACTCATACTCACGAGCTGATCTTGGTCAATCTGTCATTCCGTCCATTCTTCACTACCTCAGTTATAGTACAGTGAAGTTTAAGTTACCGTTTAGTAATAGTTCAAGTAGCAGTTCAGTAATAGTTAGGTGATACGTAAGTGATACTACTTCGATGATATTTCGTAATCAATCCCGAAGAATAAGAATAGTATCAATAAGATGACTAGTACTTTGGGAACTACAACTGATGATGTAGATAACGTGACTTCACCCTTCTTGAAGTCACACTTGACTAAAGAACAAATCTCACTTCCTAGATACTTGACAATAAAGTCAAATGCCGATCTGCAAAAGGTTATTCGATGATATTTCGATGATACTTCGATAATACTTCGATAATACTACTTCGACAATACTACTTCGACAATACTACTTCGACAATACTACTTCTGTTATAATACATTCAAGAATATAAGTACGAACTGATCAATGGGGTTCAGTAGGAGAGCTCGGTGGTAGTTATCTACATTCTCTCACCTTCTCTTTATTCTAAATGACGAAAAAAGTGGGGAATATCATTGCCGCATGGATACTTGGTGCAGGCCTTCCCTAGCATGGCCTATAGTTTTGTTTGGATCACCATTGACCTATAGGAAACAGAACACTTCAAAGGGTTTTAATTGATAGTGTGTACTCAGTAGTACTTATTCTATAGTACTTGGTGAGTACTCAGTGTATAGTACTTAGTGTATAGTACTTAGTGTATAGTACTTAGTGTATAGTACGTATTCTATAGTTTTTAGTGTATAGTACCTAGTGTATAGTACTTAGTGTATAGTACTTATTCTATAGTATTTAGTGTATAGTACCTAGTGTATAGTACTTATTTTATAGTACTTGGTGAGTACTCAGTGTATACTACTTAGTATATAGAATTCTAGTAGGAAGTATATATGAGATAGTGAACATGGCATTAGTATCATCAATAAAGAGGATAAGAATAAGTAGTCAATGAGACTATTGACACTTACATGGGTGTCGCCACTCACTCACTCACTCATTGTCTCTGTCTCTGTCTCTGTCTCTGTCTCTGTCTCTGTCTCTGTCTCTCACTGTCTCTCACTGTTATGCACTAGACATTCACCATACTCTCCAGACACCAACCGAATGGCAGATAATGCCAGACCAAACCATCCAACGCCTGAATCTACACATTCGTTTTTTATTGCTTTTTTATTGCTGAAAAATACTTTTATAATCTGAAACTGGTATATCTGTGTTCCATGACTGCGCTCATGCTCTACGACCTATTGCAAGATCAAGCACTTCACATAAATGACCTCATTCACCCTTTCTTTTTTTTTCATTATTGAACAATTTTTCGTTTCAGCACATTCTGCTTACTGGCAGAATCCAAGATTGTAGTTGGTGATATGACTTAATGTCAATTACCGTTGGTCTCTATGCAGGCCATTGTGCATGTTTTCGACTTGACCTCGACTTGACCTCAACTTGGCCTCGACTTGAATGAATAGATTTGATAAATCCCATTTCTTTAAAATTTGAATGCTGGTGATTTTGTTAATATTATCCGGTTCTTAATAAACATAACCTTTTGTCATTAAAGGAGATCTCTTAGCTGAGCACGTTGGGCCCTTTGGTCTGCTTCTGCGGGCTCATTGGTGTCGTCACACAATTTGGCCAAGTATGACGAGCTGTTCAAAACACAGTCGCTTCCAATGATCAAATTCAAGTTCGGGTTGAGATTCGTCAATTCATGCACCAACCGGGCCTCTTCGTATGTGACTCCTCCTTTGAAGTAGACAATGATCTCCTGTGCAGGCACTGACGAGAGGTTCTTCCCGTACTGGTTGGCCACACAATCGGGTACCAATGTGGCCAACCCATAGGATTTCTGAAGCTTGGCCAAATCCCGTCCATCGTCGGCACTGCCGATCATGGAATTAAGGATCTCGTGGAGTTTGGGGATATACTGCATGTAGATGTTATCGTTCTGGGCCGCCTGGGCCTGAGTTTGTTTGGAGTTCCCATTGAACAAGGACTGGATTTTGATGCGGTTGTTGTTAAACAAGTTGCCGAGGTTATTATTGGCTGGGTTTTGTGGTGCGGTGCTAGGAGAAAACTTCTTATCCGAAGTCCATTTTTTAATAAGCCGGAATTGTGTTTCCGTAGGCTGTGGAGACGTGGTGATGGGATCGGATAATTTGGACACCAACGAAGCCACTTCTGCCTTGTGGTGAGCATTTTTGGCAATAAAAATCAAGAGCATCTTCACCTTGTGCACCGTAGGAACTTCGGGGTCGGCCATCAAGTCCAACATTTTACCCTTGATGGTAGGAAAGCTCTCCAAGTCACAGAGGATGGTCTGCTGCAACTCGCCAATGAGCCAGAGGTTCTGGGCCGAGATTTTCAGGTCGATTTCACTAATGATGTTCAAATGCTTCAAGATATTATTGGATAGTTTCTTGTACTCTGGAAAGCGGGTCAAGATCTTCTTGAGTTCCGAGAGATCCTGCGTCTTCAAGTTCTCAATGGACGACTGCTTGGTCTGTTTCTTGTACAGGTCCACATACTTCTGGAACCGCTCCGTCAAGTCACCATAGTTAAAGTACATGGTCTCGTGGAAGAATGCATCGGTATTTTCCGAAAGAGGAAGAAGTTCCGACTGGCCCGAGGACCCAGGAGTCCGTACCACATTCCTTTGTATGCCTATCAACTCATGGATCATCAGCTGGTAGGTCCAGGGCACCACCAACGGCGACACAGGGTCAATTTTGCGGTCTAAAATCACCAAGAGTGGCGGCAAGTCACTATGCTGGTTCAACTCATCAAAGAGGTTATTGTTGGAGTTGGAGTTGATATAGTATAAGGCCTCCGAAGCCAATCTTTTCAGTTCAATGGATTGAGTATCGTACTTGATCACAGGACACTTCTTTATACCCAAAAGTAAACTCAGAAGACTGCCACACTCCTCGATCACCGACCGTTTGCCTGCAGCTTGTTGGTGAGGCCCAACCTCAAAGAGATTATCATTGAGGATAGAATAATCCTGAAACACCTCTGTAACTTGGATGACAGCTTCCTGCACATCGGCCAGCGCCACGGCCTCCAAGTCTGTTTTGGCCACCGTGTTGTTGAAGAACACCTGGTAGTTGTTGTAGTGAGGAGCCTGTAACTCCACACATAAATGTTGGATGGACTCCTTGGACGGCTTTATGTATACTATGCAGTTCAAGTGTTTCATGGCTGAAAGCTCTGTGCTTTTGTCAATGAGTTCCACGAGAATCACGTCGTTCTGGAGCAACTGTGATTGGCTATACGACATGGAGATGATGGCCATGGTGTGTTGGTCCACCAATAACACACGGCCTTTGACGCTAGCCGCTAGCTGCGTGTTGTTTTTGGCGAGGAAGAGCTTTTCGAAGTATTTTTCGTTGATGTGGTTGAGGCTTAGGGTCTTCATGGCGTTGGTACGTGGAGCTCGCTCTGATTATGTAGGAGGGCGGGTGCACGGGTCTAAGTATATGTTCTAAATATTTAGTATATATTGGTGTACGGGTTTATAAGTGGGACTCCGGGTAGAAACTTTCCAAGTTCTTGACGGGTTGCGGCACGTCTTCATTGGAATGAGTTGCTTTGTACTCTGAAATCTCCACTGTCTTGCCCCTTGGGTAGGCAGGAGGCACGGGTGCAGAGATTCTGGCATTGACCTCGTCCAACAATGGTTGTGCTTGTATGCCGGCCTCAGTAGCGATCTTGTCCAAAGCAGCTTCAGTTCCCATAGTCTTCAAGAGCTCATCCACTGCATCACATTCAAACTTTGGCGAATGTTTAGCGAGGTGGTTTTTGATGGCCACGGACGCAGCCTTATGCTCGCTCAATGCAGGAACACTCTGTGGTTTCAAGTACACCAAAAGTCTAGGAGTTTCTGGCGACACCACACTGGCAAAAAACTTCAAGAACTCGTCTTTGGAGATAGTCTGCAAAATCTTCACATCATCCTCTTTCTGCGTGAAGTCGTAGTAGCCATCGGTGATGGCACTCCAGAACCGTTTGCTCTCCTCATGCAAGTTCTTAAGCTTGGTCAACTTTTTCGACAGCAATGCCTTTTTGAATTTTTCAAATGCCTCGTCAGTAAACTCCTCTGGGCTCAAGTTCCGTTCCTGGAAACTCCGTAAAAATTCTTCGATCCGGTACTCGAGGAATTCACACGACATTTCTGATTGAACCAACACCCGTACACCATAGTAAGTTCTAGTCATCTTGAAGCCCGAAAACACCACGTATCCCAACTGCTCTCTTGTTCTTAATTGATTGAAGCACGGCTCTTGGAGCATGGTACAGAGCAAATCGGTAAGCACCCTGTTTCTAGGGTTTTCCTTCAAATCGCCGATCTGCAAGAAGTACTCGATACAGGAATTGACGTTTTTGGGGTCTTGCAAGTCAGTCTCGTAGCGGAGGTTTTCACCGCTTTCCAACTTGTGGCTGCTGAATTTGATGGCCTCTTCCACGACCTTCTTTTCTTCTGCAATGGTCGTCTTGTCGGCAAACACCTTGTCCAAAAGCGAGCTGACCTCAGACGCAGTAGAGAACTTGAAGTTTCCATGGATAAGTGTTTGCACAAACACTCCTTTGGTCCAGATATTTTTAGCAAACTTGGCAACATCTTCATAGTTGACTTTGCTGACAGCTTCAAGCTCCTCTTCATGGGTATAGGTCTTGTCGTTGACTATGCGCAAGAACCTGGCTCCAATCTGGTAGTATGGAGTCTGGTAGCCGAAGTTTTTGATGCTCTGGGCAAACTTGTATTTGATGGATTCGAACCGGTCTTTTTCCGGCGAGAAACCCACAAACTCCTCCAATACCTGCTTCAAAAAGTCCGGCAACTTATCGTTATACCCTCCCACTTTGATTACATAACAGTCTCTCATCTGGTACATGGTATAGTTGAGGCTCACCATGCTGGCATAGTACTTCAAGTCATTAAGGTAATCGTCGAAAAGCTCGCTGAGCAAATTTCCCATCATTGTAGTGGTCACAGACTCGGCTAATGGTGGAAGGTGGATCTTCAAGTTGATGTAGCCTTTGGGGACGGTGAAATGGTCATCTTGTTTGAGCCATGTTTCGAACTTGGCCGAGTTCTTGATGAGATATGGGTATTTCATGGGTGATTCCGACTTCTGGTTGTGGATATCGAAGTTTTTGGGGATAAACTTGTTTTTCTGGGGCAAGTGGAAGTTTTTGTTGAATTCCACTCCAGTAAGTTTTTCAACTAACGATTCGGGAAGGTCTTTATACGAGTACTCTGTGCCGTACCACTTTTCCCGTTCAGGCAAGCCTTCAAACGTCTGGCTGGTGAGTGTAGCCCTGAAATTGGTGGGGTTCAAGAAACTGCCAAATTTCTCGATTTCCTGTGGGTTGAAATCTCTCATGATCAGCGAGTCAAGCAAGTTTTCTGGTGGAATGTAGTAATTTTCCGTGAACTTGTAAAGCTGGTTACTCATTTTCGAAACTGTAGACGAGGTGCTGACTTTTTGCTTGAACCGGAAGTTGATCCGGGACATATCGGCGATTTCCTGCCACACCCACAGCTGCGGCTTCTCGGAGTGCACCATTTTCAAGTATTCAAAGCAATGCACCAAAATGTCGTCCCAATGGTCCAAGCCCTTAGGAGTCAATTCAAGCTCCACCATAAAATGGGCTGCTCCTGCACACGCGGTATGGCAGCCGGCCAGGAGCGACACAACCCAGTTTTTGGCCTGGAGAAACCTGAGAAGCGACCCATCACTCTCGTGGCCAATCAAGTGTGAGAAGTACAGGTCAGGCTTTACTTGCCACAACTTCTCCAAATCGTCAGGAATGAAAAACGAAAGCTCAAGCTTGTGTGAGTCCATAATGGACTTGGCCTTGATGAGTTTCCCAAGGTTGCCCTCTTTATAGAGTTCCGTTCCAGAATAATCTTTGGAAATGGGCAAATCACGGTTGGGGATTTCGCTGAACTTGGAGTTGGCCATTTCCGATAACTCGTCCAAGCTTTCTTTACCCAAAATCACCAAACTCATGATATTGGACAGGTACTGCTCCCGGTAGAAGTCAAGCAAAATATCACGCACGTTCCAGCCCTTTTCCAAGGGGTCGTCGTTGAGTGTTTGCAAGTTACCCGTGGAGAAGCCGTTGTACGGGTGTTCCGGGTTGCTGAGCGACTTGTCTAGCTGGTAAAGCCTCCACATATCATTCTGGAGGTTTTTCTTGTTCTCTGAATCCACGGCCCGGATCTCTCTGTCCTTACAGCTCTTGCTGAAAAGAGGACTGATGAAGAACTGCGCAAATCGGTCGACGGCCGGCTCCAAATGAGCTGAGTCCACCTCAAAGTAGTAGTTGGTGTGTTCAGCCGCAGTGTAAGCGTTCAGATGGCCCAGATGGTCGGCCAAAAAACTGGCGTAGTCATTTTCCTCGGGGTACTTTGCTGTGCCCATGAAAAGCAAGTGTTCACAGAAATGGGCCAAGCCAGAGACGCCATATTTGGCATCAGCAAAGGAGCCCACACCTACATCCAACGAAGCACCCGAGTGATCTGCTTCGGGGTCGTGGATCACTAACACATGGAGCTTGTTGTCATTAAGCTGCAATAAACGGTATTTTCGGGTGTCGAGGAGCGGTTTGGCGATAGCCGGGTCGTCAGCAAGAATGGTGTAGGGCATTGGGGTAAACGGCTTAAAAAGGCGGTAAAAAGAACGGTAAAAAAGACGTTCTGGATTACTAGGGGTGAGAAACGGTTTAGACTGAAATCTGGAGCGGATTGGAGGTGGGCAGCGTGTTTTGGCGGTGCATGTAATACCTCTTAGCATAAATGGGTGGAGGTGGAAAGCGAGTGGCCATGGGTACCTGTATGCAGGAGTGATCGGAATTTCAGAGTCCTCCACATTGTGTTACACCCACCAACCAAACTTTATTCTACTCTATTCTGAATATACATTTACATTTTTTTCGTATGTATTTGCTATTTCCCTTTTCTAATTCTGTTCTTTCCCTTTTTTTTTCTTTTTTTTTGGCTTTGCTGGAGAATTTGCAGTCGTTATCTGCAGTCGTGACATGATAATAGAGCACATGGCCATTTCCAATCAGTTTGTTTGATTATGCAAAACAAAAAATAACCATTATTATGTGTTTCCCAAGAAGGTAAGAATTTGGACTTAGTGGCCCCCTGCTTTTTTTATTTCCGAATCCAGATTAAGTAATCCCGATTTCCATTGTTCGGGAGGCATGTATTGTTAACTGGGAGCACCTGATGGTATCCAAGAATGTGGCGTTCACTTTGTGTGAATGTGAATTTCGAATATATAATTAGGATTTTATCACTCAATCGTATTGGCTAAAAAAAAGGCAAAAGACGTTTTGGTATTTCCAGCAAGTTCTACTTGGTGTGCTATTCTAATGAAACATGCACCTGGCTTATGGCATATATAGGCGAGACATGAACAAAACAATGGATCATGAGTCTCGGTTGGGGTCTGAACACGTCGTTTCTTTTGAGCGGATATCTTAGATTTTGTTATTTCCTCCGATCCTTAATAATCTTTGGGCTTTTCTTTTTTTATGACTCCAAGGAAGATTCTAAGGTCGAGTTAAATTTTTCCCATTGTACTGCATATAACGCCGCCGTCATGGTATATCTTCATTTTTTTCTGAATGGTATTTTGTCTGGAATCAAAAGGCAAGCCATTCTTTGTTTGAGGGTGGAGGCGGAGATAGAAAGTAGGTGCTAGGTGCTACAAGAGTACTTAACTAGACACTACACTCACTACACTAGACACTACACTCACTACACAATACACTACACTACACTCACTACACAATACACTACACTACACTCACTACACAATACACTACACTACACTCACTACACTAAATTTATAACTATCGACTACAGACTACAGGTTCTGTTGTATTCTATAAATTGGATGATTTCTTTATTGACCTAACCAACTCTAGAAATTAATTTATCGATATCTTGGTATTAAATGCCTACCCCTGGAATATACACTATTCAACCGTATCACAGTGCTATACGGCTAATGTGTACCCATTACTGGTGATCAAGTAGATAGTAGTACTAATCCTGGAGTACCTAATAGTGTGAAAGACTTATTTATAGCTCTTTCAGTTTGTTAGAAGGAGGAAATAGTACACTTATTTGAGCTTTGTGACCAGGACTATACTCAGATTGTTTGTAATAATTCGTGGTAGTCTTTCAGACTATAAGAGCACGTGATACTGATTAATGTGACGAATTAAGGTAGCCTGGTTTCAAAAAGAAATCAATATTGTTCCTGGCTTTTGGGGGTACATGGCAAATTAGAATAATCTCGTGTGGCAATGAAGACAAAATCTGAGGTTGGACTTTGTTGTCCATGAAAGCTTCATATGGGGCCTATCTCGTGGTCAACTTGAGACTATCCCAGCTGTGGACCAGGATCTAGTAAACAAAGTGATCGTAGTAATCGTAGTAATCGTAATATCTGAACGATTGCTTGGAAAAAAAATAAAGTTGGTGAAATAGGGATGTTGGGAGACATTTGGACAGTTTGGGCACATTTCTGGGCAAGTACCACACTCACTTGATGGACCGACTCAACTTGGTGATGTTCTCGAGAAAGCTGCTGACCATGTACTCCACGGAATCGAGTTTGGTGAAAGCACTCACTAGCACTGGGTCTGCACTCAGAACTTCTAGCTTTTTATTGACCATCACCACACTATTATTATAGGTGACGCACCGGGTGATGTAATCCTGAGTATCGTAGCGGGGCTTTAACAGGAGATGGCCTAGAACACTCAGAAAGACCCCACCTTCGTCTTTTTCCACATTCATATCCTTGCCTCGGGACATCTGGTCTCGGAGGTTATCCACATACAGCTTTCCCGAGGCTAGGTCAATTTCACACCACGGCTTCTCCACAATACGAGTCAAGTCCTTGATATCAATGCAGATTTCTGCCAGACTCAAATAAATATCCACGGCTATGGAGCCAGAAAGATCGGGCTCAAACATGGACTCGGAGGTCACGTGCTGTGGGAACACTAAGTTGGGGTCTGTGGGGAGCTGGAGACTAGACTTGGCTTTTTGGAGTTCTTTGAGGAGTTCCTGGAACACTTCCACGAGTTGTTTATGGGATTCTGCCCCACACAGTATATTCATATCTTTTTCTGCGTCTTCCCTAATACCTTCTTCTTTATGATCTTCCTCATAACCTTCCAGACTTTCTCTATGATCTTCTAAACTCTCTTTATAATCTTCCTGAACCTCTTTATGATCTTCTAAACTTTCTTTTTGATCTTCACATACACTGGGCTCGTGGTCGAAGATCGACATGGCCTGTACTATTAGTTCCACCGCAGCATCAATGCTCAGTTTGGCAGTCAAGACCTGCAGAAGTAGATATGGTTTGCGAAGCGATAGACGATTTATAACACGGTTGAAGTGTTTTTCCCGGACGCTAGCACTCATTTTGGTGATGTAAGTACCATCTCGGACGATAATGCCCGAAAATTCGTCGGATTTTCCCGAGGAAAATGGGAGTGTGATTGGCGGGCCACGCTCTATGTGCTTAGAAGCGTCTGGATGTTGTGGGGTATTGTAAAGGAGAAGATTGGAGCATATCTGGAGCGCTTCTAGGAGCTGGGGGAACTCTGGGGTTATGATCTGGCTAACAAGCCAACGAAGCTCTTTATCAAGGCTTCGGGTCTTTTCATCCACTATAGAGATCATAATGTTATATGCAGGTGTTTATATTAATATCAATGTCCAATATCTAATTATCTATAAATTATAAGTTATAAGTATGAGGATGTAGTGGTCTGGAAGTTGGTGTAGTAGTGAGAATGCGTGGTTTAATATGGGTACATGTGGCTGAGGTGCAGTACCAAACCCATACTGGCCCCATAGTCATATTCAGCAGTAGGAAAAGGTAAATAGTGTGATATTAAGGTATTTATATTTTTGACACGTGTTCTTTTTTGTTTTTGTTTTTGTTTTTGTTTTTGTTTTTGTTTTGTATTTTGATTTTTCACTTTGATTATGGTTTGGGCTATGGTTTAGTCTAGTGGTGGTCTGTAGTTTGGTGAGTGATTCATAGTATTTATATGAATTGCACAGTGGGTGCGAAATTACGTATACTTAAGAGCACGCCAAAAATCAGAATTTGACCGGAGGGAAAAATGACTAGGGTGGTAGGTTTTATGCTTTGTTCTTTATTATATGGAAAAATTTGGATGAAATTGGAGGGACACGCTTATATGCAGGCCGAATATCTTTTTGTTTGCAGCCACTCCAACACGTTCCAACAATCCAAAATCACTGGTAAAAAGGTATATGGAGTGATTGTGGTGTTACCTTTGCATCAGGTTGTACTCTAGTACTATACTAGTACTCACTACTCTAGTACTACTCTAGTCCTACTCTAGTCCTACTCTAGCACTACTCTAACACTACTCTAGCACTACTCTAGTACTACTCTAGTACTACATTCACTACTCTAATACTACTCTAATACTACTCTAATACTACTCTAATACTACTCTAATACTACTCTAGTAATACATTCACCACTCTTGCTATACTCAATAATACTGTAAGGCTCCTTCTCCAGATTATACGTAGATACATAGATCCTACTAGGTCTACACTATCTATAACTACACATGGACATCACAGTCAATTAAAAAAAAAACAGCACTCCAGTATACTTGATAGGTGAGATGAGCACAACCAATTAGATCCTAAGTTATACTATACGCTTCTTGCAATGAGTCTATATCCTTAAGTCTCCACACATAAGAAGTGGCTCAAGGTACGTGGCTAGTTGTCCACCAGAAACACTAGTGTACAGTGGGTCTAGAGCAAGCAAAAAAAGAAAGATTATAGTGATAATGCGAGTATCATAGAGTATCATAGTATCATAGAGTATCATAGTATCATAGAATAATAGCCTTTGAAATCATGGTACACTTTCTTATTAGGACGATTGTCCCCTTTTATCACTTTCACAGACAAAGGTATCAGAGATATGATTATATGTCGGACATAGTGTATGAGTAGCTGTTGCTTTGGGAAAACCAACAAGAACAGCTGCTGCTTTGGGAAACCAACAAGAATAGCTAGTAGTACTTGTTAGATGCTTGTTAGTACATCTAATACCTGATCGATACTATATTCGTTGATATTCCCTAGAGAGAGGAATCGGGATACTTAAGTAGTTGACAGCAGGGCCAACTTAGTCAGCCAATTGTTGATTGCTGCTGACCTTGATGGCTTTTAGATTAGGTGGTTGGTAACTCTTAGCTTAGGTGGTTGGCAGCTCTTAACTTAAGTAGCTGACTACATCCAAAGGGGGTGCCTGCCAACCGATCGGTAACCGTAGGCTCAGATACCGGACGGGTCGGCTCATGGCGCTGGGTTCATGAATGGTATTATTCTAATGTAGCCATTCACATTGTTTGGACAATCGTTGGGCCCAATATTTTGTATATGGTTTAGGTAAAACCAGTTTTGAGCCCTGCTCCACTTCGAAAGCTGCTTCTGAGTTCTGTCCTGGTTCTTTTAGTACGCACTGCAAACCCTATTCCTTCCCTGAGGCATACTCCAAGCCACCCAAATCAACACTCACACCACTCTCTTGGAAGAGATTTTTGTAACGGTTTTTTGGCTTTAACCAATCAAGATACAAATATGCTGCAGATAGTCAGCTTAAACCTGTACAGTAACTCCTGAATGCCCCCCTCCTCTCCTCCTCTATTGAAATGTCACGGTACACTTGTACTAGTATTATTAGAAATCACCTTATATTGGTACCTATAATAGTAAATCCGGACTTCATACTGGTGATTGTATATATTACCATTGACCAACTGGGTTTATTCGACTATACTGCCAGTATGATACAGTAGAGTAGTAGCGTTGTATGTTCAGTCAGATCCTGGTCAAGCCACAGTCAGGTCTTGATCAAAACATAGTCAGATCATAGTCAAAACATAGTCAGATCATAGTCAAAACATAGTCAGATCATAGTCAAATAATAGTCAGATCTTAGTCATAGGCTTGGAAGGCTGGCTCAGTCCAAATTCTATTATGGTATATTCTAGGATAAGTGTAGACATTATATTATAGTGTATGTGGTTCGTGATTATTGTATTGCTGGCTCATGATTATTGTATTGCTGGTTCATGATTATTGTATTGCTGGTTCATAATTATAGTATTTCTGATTCGTGATTATTAATACGCACTGATGACTGAGTCACTCATATCTACACAGGAGTTTCTGATAATCAGACATCTAGCAATGTCCAATACATTATTACTTAATCCAAAAAAAAAAGACCCAGATTCTCGAAATAAACAATACTTGAAAATCAGAAGCTTTCAAAAACATTCTGTGGATTACTATGGGCTCACGTGAGATAGCACCTGACACGCACCTGTCCTTATTGGCTACCTGTAGAACTATGAATCAGATTCGAATAGATTAAATTATATGTACCTAGAGTCTACTGAAACGTCTACTGACAAAGACTGTAAAGACAGGTTTGTGAAGCCCACTCTCAACAGAACATACTAACACCAGGAGTGACCTAAGATGATAACTCTGAGAATGCACGACTATAGTAAACGAACAGCTCTCTAGTATACTCTATACATTATATAGCCTCAATTTTCACTCTGATTCCAATCATGGGAAAGCAACCGTACCTTGAAGGCCAACGACTATATAGCACTGCATGCATGTTCAGCTCAGACACGGATTTCTGGGACTAGGGAGCCAGTTCTCCAGATACACGGGCCAGTTCTTGGACCACACACCACAAAAATTCGTCAACCAATTATTCCCCCCAGAAGGAGCCATAGTGCATGTGTTTCTAGTCCATTAGGTCTAGGACGTGTATGGAATTGATCTCGAGGAGTGAGGTCGTGTGGCATTCTCAAGTGTCATTTTCAAGTGGCATTCTCAAACGTCATTCTCAAGTGTCATCAAGCCGATTAATGCTATGAAAGTATCAACTCTGGAACCGCTTCTTTGAAAAGTTGGAGTCTCAATAAATACGTGAAATATGACTGAAAAGATGGGAATTGGGGGTTGAACTGATGTCAGGCACTGCTACCTTGACAAGAATCTGGGGGCGCTTGCTGCTTTCTTCCGGAGAAGTATTTTGATTGATTGTCTTTCTCTGAGAAGTATATTCTTTGTCATTTGGAGCACACAAGGGAAATCATGAAGTCAACGCAGTCTTATATGTTTTCCAGGAGCCCGTCAAAAAGGGCATAGAGCTATTCCTGTCATATCCATAGAGACACTTGAACTTCATTCACTTGCTTTGTTCATCTCGTTGTAGTCCTCTCATTATGAGTCTCCAGTATTATCCTGTAGTACTGTATCAGTCTATAGTGTAGTCTCTCTAAAGGAGCATATGGATACGTAGATCAAAAAAAGTCTCTTTCTGGTAGACAAAAAAAAGCAGGCAAGATTGTAGTTGGTTTAGTAATGTCATCATGATCTGTATAAATGGTAAACAGGTTTCGAGCAGTAGCTAGTCAATGGAGAGACAGAAGTTCTAGTTTAAAGTAGCCAGCGATACTAATACCATGGAACGAACAATGCGCCACCACATGCCAGAAAGGCCCCCCCCTTCTTCACAAAGGCCAGAAAGTGATCCAAACCAATCTCTATTAAGGACAAGTTGAAATAGTGCATTTTTAACAACTGCTAGTGACTAGAGGAGGTATATCTACTGATGTCCAATAGGTACAAATACTTACTAGGGTTGAGTGATTGAGACTAATGATACAGCAAGGCTTAAAAAAAGATGTCAAATGCTCTGAGGTGTGACTAGATGGTTCTATTTATATGAGCTGATGGTCTTGGATTGGTCTTCTTGAATTTGGTATTCCACCACACCCACCACACCTAGTATTTATGAGTACTATAACATAGAATACATCTTCAGTATGAGAGAATACTTGACACTTGAACCATTCCAGCCATTTTCACTCCAAATTGAATTAAAGAGAACATGTCTTAAGAAATAATGGTTTCCTTAGCCAGAAATAATACCAGACACTAGCCAGACACTAGCCAGACACTATAACTTTAATATATCACTCCTAAAGACATAGAAACAGTAGTCAACTAAAGTAATGTGTATATGTATTGGAAAGATCAGCTTCTAGAATATTTTGGGACAAAGCAGGGTACCACAAGAAGTAGCAGGATATGGTAGTTTTGGGATTTTGGTGGCGACAGCTCTCAGTTGGTGAGTAAATATTATGGAAAATTTAAAGTGTATGGACGTCCAGTAGTTTTGTGATATGCCACGCCCCTAATCAAGGGTATATTCTTCACATACGGTATTCTGGAACTCTTCCAATGGTCCAAAATCATTTCTACCTGCTTATGATGGTGTTTCATGTGGACCAATTATGAAGAGCACAGGTGTACATATTCTAATGAACACCTATATGAGATGAACACCATTACCTTAAAGCTTTGAAAATACATTGAAGTAAAGCACCGTCCTAATCCAACTTCCAGAAACAACCACCCGTTTTAATATACCATGACATCTATGTGATGATCTATGAGTTCCATGAGCTCTACTATGGGTTCCATGAGTTCCACACATGAGTTCTACTATGACTCACAGTGGATGTGTTCAGTGTTGGTCTGTTCCATACTACATCTGTTCTTTTGAAACACATAATCATAAATCCATAACATCAAAAACAATTGTATCCTTTAAATCTATATCTATAAAAACCATGCTATAATACTTTACATCTGGGCAGTCTATAGTACGCTATAGTCTCTAGATCATTACTATTCTATATACCTTGTATCAAGATCAGGCATCTGGTAAAATTACTAGTCTAGAATCTAGTTCCACAATTCTCTGCACCAAATATGATCTACAAGGTACATCCACAAGGTACATGTCCATGGTGATCTCCATGGTGATCTCCATGGTGATCTAAGTTTCCCCCTCTTTTTTTTTTTTAATTTTTTTTTACTAAATCATAATGTCTATAAATACAATCTACATGAGATCTACATATTGAAATATAAACGTATTGTGGCCAATTTATAGTGTGTAGTGGTGGATCTTGGTATGGTGTGGACTCACACATTAGAGTGCGTGACTCTTCACTAGTATGTACACATTCGCTCCTAAGTCCCACAGAGATCTCTAAAGACAAACCATAAAAATTCGAGTTTTTATGATCCAATTAAGGTTCTACTATGGCCTACTCACATCTCCTGTATTCAATACGATTTACTCCGATCTACTGTGATCTACTCTATGAAATTATGATGTACCTTGACCAGTGGCAGTGCAGGCAGGGCAGGCAGGGCCGTGGGTGCGAATGACCCAATCGCACAATACACTTCATAACCAGGCAGTGTTTGTTTGGAATTGGGACGCGAAAGCGCGAATAAGCGCGCGCAAACAAGAATGATGATTGGCCGCCTGCACACAACACCTTTTTTCCGGCCTGCGCACGCCCGCGAGCCCACCACCTCGCAACATCAACAATCCCTCTTCCACACACACCTACTACTTTTATGTCCAGGACTTGAGCTTGCCATATATACTCCCCCAAGTTGTGCAGGACAGAGATTATATCCACACCCTCTGTTTACCCAACCAAACACCACCCCACAAGCCCTAAACTCCCTTGCTGACGCCAGGCCTGACTCCTAAAAAAATTCCCGCCTTCAGCTTCCGCTCCTAAAAACAAAAAAAAAAACAAACAAACATTCCACCAGCTACTCAGCTTTTAGCGATCTACCTCTCCGCCCCAGAGTTCTCTTGCCCCTCCAAGACAGAGCCATCCGCCACACGTCTTAGGATCCCCAGCAAGACCTACTCGTGTTCGCCAGACCCCGTCACAATTCCATGTCTGGACCTTCGACTTCCAACGAAAGATCCTCTGTCGGCCAAGGACTTGCCCAACAACAACAACAACAACAACAACAACAGCAGCAACAGCAGCAACAGCAACAACAACAGCAACAACAACAACAACAGTCTCACCTCGGCCAACAACAACACCATTTGCACCAACAACAAATGGACCACACCGCTGCGGCCGCCATTGCCTTGGCCAATGGTCATGAGTTCCAGAACCCTGGGGTTATTGGCCATCATGATGAAGACAGCCAGTACCACCGCATGAACGCTGCCAATGCTGCTGCCCAGTTGCAACAACACCAATTGCAACAACAGGCTTTACAGCACCACCAGATGCAACAACACCATCAAATGCAGCAGCAACAGCACCACCACATGCACCAAATGCAACAGCACCACCCTTTGCAACTGATGCCTCATCATCAGTTGCTGCAGCAGATGCACCAGCAGCAAATGCCCCAACACCAGCACGCATTGGGACTCCCTACTGCGGGCATTGACTACGAAAATGGTGGCTTTTTGGTGTCTCGCCACGGCGAGGGAGACATTATCAAGACATTCTCCAGCAAGCTGGACCTAGTTAAGTACGTGAAGAACGTGCTCAACGAGGAGGAGCTGTGCAAGATCGTGATCAACTCGTCCAAGCCCAAGGCCGTGTACTTCCAGTGTGAGAGATCCGGACTGTTTAGAACCACTGTGAAGGATGCCACCAAGAGACAGAGAGTGGCATACACTAAGAGATCCAAGTGTGGCTACAGATTGGTGGCCAACTTGTACCCTCCCGAGAAGGACAAGTCCAAGAAGATCAAGAAGGACCCTAATGAGTTTGACGGTTACGATGACGACAAGAAGGACTCGGAAATGTGGATCTTGAGAATGATCCACCCGGCCCACAACCACCCTCCGGAGCCCAACTTCGCAGTGATTGGAGGCAAGAAGAAGAGAGCCAAGTACACCAGAACGTTGGTTGAAAAACCTTTGCACCGCAGTCAGGGCAATGCTGCTGCTGCTGCTGCTGCCGCTGCTGCTGTTGGTTTCCAGCCTGATATGCTTGACCATCAGCACCTTCAAGGAAACCCTTACCACATGCAACACCAGCAGCAACAGCTCCACCAGCTTCAACACCCTCAACACCACCACCACCAACACCATCATGAGGACTCTGGTCACCCCTCTGTTCAAGACGTTGCTGTAATTGCAGCTATGGAAGCCGCTCCTGGCAACCCCTCGTTGCTGAACCCACCTGTGGATCCCAGCATCGACCCTTCGGTGGACCCTAACGTTGACCCAAGCGTCCAGCAACATGACCATGCTCACAGCCACGGCCATGTCCACTAGACGCCAGAAAATGTGTTTCTACAGAATCTACAGAAAGAGACCTTCTGTACGTGTACCATAAGAGGTTGAATGGCGCCTTGGCTGATGCCGAGACGTTGCTCGACAACAGATCTTTTTATACAGGCGCCCACTGGGCTGCTATAGTTTGTTTATTCCAATAGGATTTCTATTATTGTTAGTGTTGATATATTATAAACATTATTAAAGCATGTGTTGTAGTCAATTAATTCTTTGAATCACTATCTCACACTTGCAATACAATAACAGGTACAATACAAATAGCAGGTGTGAAGATGTGAAAAAATCGACTTTCGGTTGCGGCCATACCAAGTGGAACACACTGTTTCCCGTCCGATCAACGTTAGTTAAGCCACTTAGGGCCACAGTGAGTAATGCAGTGGGAGACCATGTGTGAAATTGTGGTGCTGCAATCTTTTTTAGTTTTTTGTTTTCAATTGAACTTAAATTAATTTTACAATGACCCTACTTTGTATTATGTCTGTTAAAACTTCTGAGGTGTTGGACTTGCTGGTAGTTGTGGTGGAAGGAAAGTATAAAGGCGGGTCACGTGTATGTCACGTGCCACATCTCTATTCACTATTCTCAAATAGGCAGGGGCTTGCATTCCATCCATTATTACACCCACTACACCAAGTTTCAAGCAGGTTTCATCCTAAACTGTTCCTTAAATATTCAGTTTCATCACTATTGAAAGATTCTGAAGAGACTGCACAATGGGAAAGAAGAATGGAAAAGGGAAGAAGAATACGAAGAAGCGTGGGAAGAAGGCGCCCAAGAAGGCACCAGAACATGCAGACACCAAGGCTGAAACCACCGAAAGTTCCAGCCCATCACAAGAGGATGCCTCTCAAGGAATTGAGCCACAACCCTCCAATTTGGGTGGCGATTCCAGTGAATGTCTGGGATCCAAGGGGGCTGAAGATGAAACACACATGAAACAGTGTTTAGGGGCGGAGGGGGAAAGTCCTGAGGAGAGTGTACAGTCAGCGCATGAACCTGAAACAAGTAAAGCATCTGAAACAAGAATAGCGTCTGAAACACGTGAAGCATCTGAAACACGCGGGACATCTGAAACACGAGAAAGTGAGACAGGTAAGACACGTGAAACACGAAATGAGACCAATGAATGTGAAACATGTGAAAGTGAAACACGTGAAACAGAAGCACAAGATGAAACACGTGATAGTGGAATACACAAATCTGAAACACGTGAAACACGTCCATCTGAAACACGTCATATACGTTCTTCTGGAACATGTGTAGAGACTGGCTCAGTGCGGGAGAGGTCCAATACCGTGCATACATCTGAAACACCTCAGACACCTCGGACACCAGCACATGAAACATGGCCTGAAACACCCCGAATCAGACATTACCAAGATGTAACACCAGGGCTGACCGAATTGGGCGAATGTGAAACTAAACTCCGCCCTCTGTTGAGTGCAAAGGTGCTTCGGTCTCTGCTGCCTCCTCTAGCAGTTTCGACTCCGCTTCAGGATACTTATATATATCCACCAAGTCCATCTGTGGATAGCCTGGTGTCAGAAACGTCACCTCTTCTTCCTAGGGACGGAAGAGACTTGGAAAGCGGGCGGCCTACACAGAAGGCCCCAGTGAGTGCCAGGTTCCTCCTTTCATTGGCTGCTTTTTTTGCATTGGTTCTACTAGCTTATTTTGGATTTACGTTTTTGGATATTTCGGATATCGTGGAGCAGGGCTTCACTCCAAATGCTGAAAGCGTGTCGGTGGTATCGATAGATGACGATGGGGTCTGTGTGCAGGTCATGACCAGCATAGCCTCCCACTATTCTCTGATCCGCAACCCATTTCTCCGGTTTTCCATGTATATGGCTGCAGCCATGGTTGGCAGTGTTTCAGTGGCTACTGCAGATAAATGTGATGTGTACGTGGGTGCAAGAGGGTTGGATCTCACGCACGTAATTAGTGCATCCGTACCCAGGATTCCGCTCAATTTGGCCAATAACCGGGTTTCCTACATCGAGTTCAATACTAGCTTTGCGTTGCAAAAGCATGGACTTGCAGTTTTGGGTAATTACTTCGAACTGTGTCTGCAGCCTCCACTGGAGCTTGAAGTGACAGTGAAAATGGACCCTGTGATCCAAAAAAGGCTTTTCAAATTCACAAAAAAAGATGAGACCTTGAGCCGCAACGTGCCATTGAATTTTTCCAATCTGACGGCGTTGGAGCTCAAAAATCTCTCGCTTTCTTTAAGTGAAGATGAACTCCGCGTTAGTGTGTCTGCATATAGTCCCCAAAAGGTGCCTGTCAATTACCACCTCCAGAATATGCAATGGGAGCTTTCAGTGCCGGACTGTGACATGAAACTCCGTCGCTTGGGTGTGTTTAATACCAGCGGTATGCACATAAGGCCTTCCTCCATTCCCACCACCAATATCAACTTGCTTGTTTCGGAAGTGGCCCCGGAATTGCTTGAGGAGTGTTTGGATGGCATTTCTCCATTTAACAAATTCATGGGCTCTTTGGCCAATGATAATATGATCCGTGCCTATGTGAACACCCAGCCAGGCCAGGACCTCCCCAAGTGGCTCCTGGATTTTCTCCAGACTCCTCACAAGGTAGAGGTTCCGATTCCGGCAGATCTTCAGCTTTTTCAGCCCCTTTTTCCAGAATCAGAGTCAAATTTTGAGGACTTGAGCGTGGAGGTTTTCACCAAAGACGAAAAACTCTCGGCCGTGGTCAGCACAAAGGCAATGGTGGCCATGGAGATCCCCCTAAAGTCATCCGGCTTTTATGCAGAAGCATCCAGGGTGAATTATACCATGCATATTTATGCTTTCGAAAAGCAAAGTGGAGAGACACAAAAAGGTAAAGGTGAGGTTCAGAGAGAAAATGGAGAGAGGGAGAGAGGGGTAGGCCAAGAAGTGGTGAGTTTCAGCGATTTCGAAGGCCAAGTCTCCTTATCCATGGACAAAAAAGAGCCCTACACCAATGCAATTGCATGGTTTCCTAATACGGAAGTGGAGGTCAAGAACCCTACGGAATTGGGCCGTATTTTGAGCATCTTTTTGAACGGAGGTTTCGAGTTCCCCCCTTGGACTGCTCATATCGTTCTGGCGGATATCCGGCTGAAGCTCCTAACCACCCGGATCAAGGACTTGGTGTTCCAATCCAAGCATCTTATGGGCACCCAAACCATGGGAAGATCGATTGTTGATAAGTTCTTGGCTAATATGCAAGCCAAGGTAGAGAACATAGTGGTGGCTTCAACAAGCAAAAAAGGGATTGAAATCGTGGTGGATTTTGAATTCTCCAATTGCTTGAATATGACATTGGCCGTTTCAGAGCTGTTAGCCTTCGATGTTTCCTATAATGGCACAGTGATCGGAACAGCCGAGATGTCTGGATTTTTGCTTGAAGAGAGTGAAAAGAGACAGAAATTCTCTACACTTTTGAGTCTTTTCTACGTGTCCGAACTGCAACGGGTGATGGTGGAGGACTTCTTGAGTCACGTGATCTCTGGATCAAACTCCACGTTTATTGGAGTTAGTGGCAGAGACGGAGATGATCCACTTTCAAAAATGCTCCGGGAGGTTGAGGTTAGGGACTTGAAGGTTCCTCAAATCGACTACGGAACGGCTCCAGAAACGTATGGAGGAATGGTTGCAAGATCCAGAGTGCATATAAACACAGACCTGCACACAAACCATACCACACCAGAGACTAGGTCTACACACAGTCCGTTCCTTCTTGGGGCTACGATCCATCTTTGGAGTTCGGAAATCGAGGTGACTCTCCTCAACCCCCTCTCCAATATGGAGATTAACGCCTGCATCGAAAGCTGCATTGCATCCTACGATGGTCACATGTTAGCGCATGTTGAGCATAGTGAGGTGGTGGTGGTGCCTCCCGGAGTGTATACAACGCCCCGGATCCCCGTTGAGATCTCCAAAGGGATCGGAGCCGATATTCTCCGCCGAGCTCTAAACGGGGACTTGGTCGTGGATGTGGTGGCCGAGATTCTGGTTCTCATTGGTGAGTTTCCTGCAGAGGTGGTGTACAGAGGTTCGGGGCTCACGGCTCGAATCAAGATCTAAGAAAAAGGGAAAGTCGAAAAGGTGGAAAAAAAAAGAAATGAAAAAGAAATGAAAAAGAAATGATGAAATTACCGAAAATGGAAAATTATACAGGAATGACGGAAGTGCTGGGTGGAGTGGACTCTAACGGGCAAGAACCTAATTTGTGCTGGTCACGTGATGTTTGTTTACGTTGGAGACGGCGAGGCTAAAAATAGGAGGCTGGGCGTGCGCCACCCTTGAAGACCTGCACACATCACTCCAAACCGCACGCTTTATTTTTTTTCCCACACCGCCTTTTCCAACCACCACATCACTCGTTTCTTCATATCACCATCACCTTCATCATGTACGGCTTGAAGATTTCTGCCCTCGTTGCCCTCGCTGCCTCCGTGAACCAAGTCGCCGCCGCCCCTCCTGCCTGTTTGTTGGCTTGTGTGGCCCAGGTAGAGAAGGCTTCTTCGTGTGAAAGCTTGAGCGACTTATCGTGTATCTGTTCTTCCCAGGAGACCGCCATGAACAAGTGCTTGGACCTGATCTGTCCTAATGGAGACGCTGACGCTGCCAAGGCTGCTTTCAGTGACTCTTGTGACGGAAAGGCTTCGTCGTCTGCTTCTTCTTCGTCCGCAAGTTCGTCTGCTGTTTCATCTGACGTTTCATCCGACGCTTCTGAATCCGTTTCGGCTGCTCCTTCCGTTTCTAATGCTCTGTCTTCCGACCCTGCTGCTGCTGCTGCTGCCAGATCTGTCGAGATAGCTTCGGTTGCCTCTGCTGCTGCTGCTGCTGCTGCCTCTGCAGAGGAATCTGCCTCTGCTGCTGCCGCCGCATCCAGCGCCACCAGAGTCCAATCCAGACCTGCTACAACTTCTGCCACCGTCAACGTTGTGCCAAGTGGAGCTGCCAACCAGCTTGGCCAGTCCATTGGAGCTGCTGCCGTGATTGGTCTTATGGGTGCTTTGTTGTAAGGAAGTGAGGAGGAAAGTTATTCATGGCAATGAATTGTTTTGAAAATTTCATACCCGGTGCTGTAGACAGCATCGTTGAATAAAAAAGAGAATAAAAAAGAGAAGAAAAATATGTAAATCCATAGGTTCCAGACAGTCCTATTTTACTTCCGGTCTATTACTGTTTCTGTCATAATCCTAATATACTTCCAGTCTATTACTGCTTCTGTCCTGGTCCTAATCATACTCTACAATCATAGGCCTTCTATAGACTAGACTGCTCAACATAAACAATTAATAAAGTCAAGAAAGAAATAGATCTGCATTATTTGAAGTAGCATCTAGACTTGTCGACCTGTATAACTAATCTGTCATGTCCACGTATTGTAGTCATGTTAAGAAGTAGTCTCCAGAATAGTGTCATAGCTTGAATTATGAAGTGGTGGCTTATAAAGTTGTCAATTATAGTGTGGCTGGCCATAGAATGACAGGACATTGATGCCACGTGTTAATCGATTTTCTCTCGTCAATGGTTCGTCTGCTCATCTCCTTTGCTCTTTTTTTTTGCTCATCTTCATTGTTAATCTTCATTGTTCGTCTTTAACCGTTCGTCATTGTTCTGTAGAGTGCGACTGGAGGTGCTAAAGTTGCTGTTAAAGTGAGAGGTAAAAAATGTGAGCATAGGTCGCAGCGGGGGGTCTTATATATTAGCAGGGCTACATTTTCGCAGCCATGCAAGCCCCTGACCACTGTGCATACGTTTCACAAAAAGCAGCCTCCACACTATAAAAGGACGCCTTCCCCCTTGAAATAATCATTAGCCTTTTTTTTACAGATTACCTTAATATGGCTCAACATGCTTGAACTTAGACTACTCTGACAAATCTAAGCAAGTCTAAAGTCGAGACACAAGAATTCATAGACATAAGAATTTATAGACACAGGAATCCATAAGACACAAGTACCCATAAGACACAAGAATCCACAGACACAAGAATTCACACAAGAACCCATAAGACACAAGAATTCACACAAGAATTCACAAGACAATCAAACAGGAATCTGGAACTTAAGTGTTTCAGACTAATCCATCGGTACTGTCTCATATCTAATCTTTTAGTGCTCTATTTTTCAGTGCTCTTCCAATCGAACCAATTCTTATCTCTAAAGAAAATGTGGAATCAAAATAATAATGAATGGACTAGGTTTTGTTTTACATTCTTGAGACTAGTATTTACAACCATGAGATTCTTGCAAAGTTGAACTGAGCAATACTATACTATCCTAATTGCAGGACAATGTCTTGTAAAACCAGAGCGACAACAATACCCGGCCTCTCAACAAACAAATAATTTTGACGAGCATTTATATCTGATGAAACTACGAGATTTATCTGTTTTTAACTTCAAGCCACCTGAGATTTTTTTTTCAACTTCGAGAAACCTTAGATTTTTCAACTTCGAGAAACCTTAGATTTTTTTTCAACTTCGAAAAACCTGAAGATTCCCTGATTTTGAAGGTATCCAGAACCAACAAATCCAAATCAAAAATGGGAGCTAACCAACTATCCAATACATCTAATATCAAAACACTATAAAAGTGATGAAATGGATTGTTCTTCCTAAGAAAGGATACAATTGAGTCAACAGTGCTTACTGAGCAATGAAACTAATCTATACTAATCCGGAAGTGTATACGCGGTTATTTAAATCGAGTATAGAATAGAGAACTACATTATGGATAATGTAGTACAGGGCTAGTCTTATAGACACTTGATTGGTTATCTTCTCATGCTAAGAAAAGCCAGTGATTCAAAACTCAATATGGGATCTTCAATAGCTACCAAACAAGAAACAGACTATATAGCCAAAATAAGTTGCTTGTTTAGGGCAAAATAATCTTATGAAGCCAAAAGAACTTTTTTCTGGAGTGAATTTTCAGAAGTGAGTTTATCATATCTATGGTACCACTTTACCGTCAAATTGATCTTAGACTGGTAGTCATTCTTATTTTATTACTTATGGTCTACAACTTTTGCCTATTACAACTTTGGTCTATTCCACTTTGGTCTATTCCACTTTGGTCTATTCCACTTTGGTCTATTCCACTTTGGTCTATTCCACTTTGGGCTATTCCACTTTGGTCTATTTCAACTTTGGGCTATTCCATCCTTGATCTATTTACAGTTTACTCCATGACTTAACCTACCAGGAAGTTGATCAATACAAAACATGTGAACCCAAGAAGGCCTTACATGGACTAAAAAACCCGGAAATCATGGTATTTGATAATACCAGAACAGCCTGAAGCGTATGGATCCATGAAGACAAAAGAACAGATACTGAAAGAGAGAAAGATGTTAATTAATACTTTATGTGGATGACTCACATTGTTCGAAACAGATATTGAAGACTACGAGAAGTTCAAGAGGACATACCAAGCAGAGGGAAAGTCAAGCTTTGAGACCTCAAGGCAGTGAAAGAACTTACTGCTTTACACTCACTACAGACTCGCACACTGCACACTACAGACTCACACACTACAGACTCTTACTCCTAGAGTCAGTATACTTACTAGAGTCAGTGAAGTCAGTATACTCCCTCACTACACCACACTCAATACCCTAGATCCATTCTATTCTCACTACTTTACCCGCGTTAGCCACTACTTTATACTGACTATTCACTACTCACTAATCTCTTCTCACTAAACTCTACTCTCTAATCTCTGCTCTCTACTCTCTCTTCACTATGCTCTACGCTCTATCCTCTATTACTATGATCTCTACAATACACTGACTCACAGAGTTCTTCACTCACAGAGATCGACAAAGCAGTAATTACTGACTCTAGACTCAGTATCCTAGACTCACACTCTTACCAGACCCAGTACTCTAGATCTAGTACTCTAGGCCCAATACTCTAGGCCCCTAGTATCATAATGGTTTCAGAATAATCCTAGTGGTCATAATATCTTCACAGTCATAGTAGCCAATAGTTTCAGGATTGTTTCATAACAGCCATTATACTTATGGTAGTCGTGATAGTCGTGATAGTCGTGATAGTCATAATAGTCATAATAATCATAATAATCATAATAGTCATAATAGTCATAATAGTCATAATAATCATAATAGTCATAATAGTCATAATAGCCATAATTTATAATTGTCAGATCCACAATATCTAGCGCTCTACCTTTTGAGGTATTATGAAACCTTTCCACTTGACACTAGCTATAAGCATTTTTTTAAAAGCAGCTCAGATTCGTCCTTTCGAGGAATCCCCATAAAAAAATAGAGATGACTTAGTACTTCACTTAGTACTTAACGTTATAACAAAAAGCTAACAGTATTAGTATGTTAGATCCAAGATGGGTGGAATACAACCCATATAGGTATTGAGCTCACGTGCCCAGTTAATCGGGAACCGATGCTACTAAGTACCTTCTCGGTTCACCGTTACTAAATACCTTCGGCTACCTTCCGGCAGACTACTTAATGACGGCTGATTCTTCTTGCTGAGGAATCATCAATGAATATAGTTTCGATTAGGTAATTTATGCTTACATGAATATAACACAGTAATAGTCATAATAGTAATAGTCATAGTATAACCATGTATAACCATGTATAACCATGTATAATCATAGTTTCATAATAGTATAATCATAGGATCACCATAGTTTCACAATAGTCATAAGGGTCCTAACAAGAGCATAGTAAGACCAGAGACCATACTAAGACACATGGTTTCTGAATAGTACAAGATATCTCATCTCTGAACATCGAATATGACAGTCCATTTCACAGTCTATTTCATAATCCATTTCACATTCGATATCACATAATTGGGTGAATCTGATGATACATACTTTGTAGGGGAGATATCTATAGAGAAGAAGCATCTCACTTAGTACTAGTTACTAGTTACTAGTTACTACTGACTACTCAGTACTCAGCACAATACCAGTACTCAAGTACCCGGCTAATGGTCATCAAGATACCCTTGAGAAGTCGTCTAACAAGCGGTCAAGTTCAAATAATACTTGGTAAGCTACAGAGATGCTAGAGTGAACAAAGTTGGATAGAGTACTTTGAAATTTGACGTGTTGAGGTAATTGATTCTTGGCAAAGTTGACTGAGGTTGTCAAATACTCGGCTAAGAACCAGATAAGTGGAGACTAAGTGGAGACTAAGGTACGAGAGTGCAAGACTAGTCTAGGCAAGATACTCTCAAAGTCGTCTAAGATCTCGCGAGGTACCTAGTACTGAATGAGTACCGGGTAGTGAGTACTTGACTTCAGTACCAGAGTACATTACCGAGTGCCTCACCACCAGAGTTTTGGTATTCACTACTCACTACTCTACTCTATACTCTAATCTATACTCTACTCTATACTCTACTCTACTCTACTCTATACTCTACTCTACTCTACTCTACTCTACTCTATACTCTACTCTACTCTATACTCTAATCTATACTCTACTCTATACTCTACTCTACTCTACTCTATACTCTACTCTACTCTACTCTATACTCTACTCTACTCTACTCTATACTCTACTCTATACTCGTTGAGAATGAACATGAATGATCATTCCAGAAAAAGAAGGTGCACTCATGAAAATCCTAGAGTGTGCTATACTACTTACCTTTTCTATATCATAGCAAGGTTCAGCTCCCACATAATACTTTTAGCAGAGTTCCAAAATTTATATGGGATGGAACTCTCGGCCATATCCTAGTGTTAGTTAACTAATCAGAATGTTAACTAATCAGAATATTGTCTTAGAGGAACTTTCCAAGATGTCCTCTTTTCCCAGACCCATCAGACCCATCAGACCCACCAAAAACAACCAAAACAAGCTCTCCTAACTCCCCAAGTATTTATCTATCTTGATGAGACTATAAACTTTATGAATCACAGTCAATATTTTAAACTGGACTGTACTCCTTGGTAATTGAAAGGACCAACTGATGTACCTATCACTACGTAAAAAAGGAGTTAAGTAATCTACAATACTCTATACTGTATTCTACGGTCTTAGATGTACGTTCTAGATCTATCTCTATACTCTATTCTCTATTCTCTACGCTCACTCTACGCTCACTCTACGCTCACTCTACGCTCACTCTACGCTCACTCTACGCTCACTCTACGCTCACTCTACGCTCACATTCTACACTTATGCTCACTTTATTTCACCCTCACCCTCTTCACCCTCACCCTCATTTCACACACACTAATTTCACACACACTACTCACTCATCTCTTTCAAAACACTCCTACCCCATACAATAATTTATTAATCAATAATATTTAAACCATAATTTTTAATCAATATCTTTATTAATCAATAATTTATTAATCAATAATTTTTAAACCATAATTTATTAATCAATAATTTTTAATTAATATCTTTATTAGTCAATAATTTTCAATAAATAATTTTTAATCAATGATGTTAGATTCAGGTTACGTCAGGTACTTTGTTTATTATGTTCATTCGCCGCTGGTGCCTTCTCGAGCTCATTGTAGTGTGTAGTGTGTAGTGTGTAGTGTGTAGTGTGTAGTGTGTAGTGTGTAGTGTGTAGTGTGTAGTGTGTAGTGTGTAGTGTGTAGTGTTCTAAAGTAGTAGTGAAGTGTGTAGAACCTTTGCACCTTATTTAGACTAGTCCAGTATAGAGGATGGAGGTCGACCAGTAGAGCCAAAGAGGCTGCTTAACCTCTGGTCGACCAGTACAGCGTTTCAACTTCCACATAGGTAGTTTATGACCCTTGGTGGGTCTAAAAAATGACTTATTAATAAATTAATATTTAATGGCAATATTTTAAAATGGTAATTTAAAATGGTACTGCACTTGATCTAAGCCAAATGGCAAAGAGATTTATTTTTTTGCAAAGGTACTTTAAAATGGGATGTACGGGTTTTTAATATATCGGGGATGTACGGGTTTGTGTTTAAAAAAATGGCAATTTTTAAATAATTAAAATTTATCTAAAAGTTTTTTTTATATAATTTATATTAAAAAAATCCAATTTTTCAATAATTATAAGCTGCTTTAATTTCCATATTTTTAGGTGATTTTTGGTTCCGAATAAAGGTTCGGTGGGCTTAAGCTTGCTGGACTTTTATACGCGATTTTGGCCAGTACAGTACCAGAATGCACAATAGGACGACGAAAATGACCGGAAAAAGAAACCAATATTTTGGTGATAGCTATGATTTCTGGACTGGAGTAATTTCCGGACTGGAGTAATTTTTGCGCTGGAATGATTTCTGGATTCGGGATCTTTTTTTGGGCCTGGTTTGGTCTGTATTCTGGACATTTTGGTCCACACAATGTGGAATTAAAGTTGGCGAGAACACTTTAAAATGGGTCACCTGCATATAAACACCCTGTCAAACCTTATTGAAAAAGTCCAAATCAATGTAGGTAGCAGGTAAGGCGGAGGGGAAAGTGTCTTGAAAAGTGGAACGGAAACTTCAAATGGACTTTGATGTTCTGGCGGAAAAGCCGCGGACATGCCGCCGCACTGTGATATAAATTCTCATCTATCCACAATCACCTCCAACGTCAAGACTAACATCTCCCAATTACCACCCACCAAAACCAAAACCAAAACCAAAACCAAAACCAAAACCAAAACCAAAACCAAAATACACCATCCACCAGTAATCTCTTATATATGACGTCACTTTACCTCGCCACTTTGGTGCACACACCAGTGCTAGGCCAGATCGAGATCAGGCCCAATACACTTATGGCCGTAGACCAGTATGGAAAGATCATTGGCATGGCAACATATGAGGCTGAAAGTGGCATGAGCCCCCAACAATTCTTCACCCAAAAGTACCCCACCATTGCTAGTGCTCAATTCCACAATCTTTCGGGGCCCTGCAGATTTCTCTTCCCTGGGTTCATCGATACCCATATCCATGCCCTGCAGTACCCCAATGTAGGTATTGGATCGGAATTGCCTCTTTTGGACTGGCTCAAAAACTATACTTTTGAATTGGAAAACAAGTTTGTGGGCGATAAGCAAAATGACTTCCAGTTTTCCTCCCATGTGTACCGGAAAGTCATTGAAAAAACCCTCTCCAATGGAACCACCTGCGCATGCTACTTCACCACCATCGATACCGACACCACCAAAATGTTTGCCGACCTCCTAGTGGAAAAAGGACAGCGTGGATTTGTGGGAAAGGTGTGTATGGACTGCAACCCCACGTATCCTGAATACCAGGAGACGTATGAGGAGTGCATGCAAGGTAACGAGGCGGTAATCAGCCATTGCCAGCAAATCCACCAGAACCCCAGTTTCCCGCCGAACTTCACCTTGGAGCCCATAATAACGCCTCGGTTTGCACCCAGTTGTCTGAGGGAACTTATGGCTTCATTGGGCGATTTGGCCGGCACACAAAACTTGCCCATTCAGACCCATATGTCGGAGAACCTTGAAGAAATCCGATTGGTGCAGCAAACGTTCCCCGAGCACGAAACGTATGCCCAAGTTTATGATTCCCACAAGCTTCTTACAGGCAAAACCATCGTGGCGCACGCCATCCATTTGCAGCCACAAGAACGTCTTCTTTTGAAGCAACGCCAATGCTCCATCTCCCATTGTCCCCCCTCCAATACATTCATCAGTAGTGGAGAGGCTCCTGTACATCAGTACCTCTACCAAGACCAAATAAACGTGGGGTTGGGTACAGATCTCTCGGGAGGCTACGAGCAGTCGATGTTGGGAGTAGTTAAGGCGCTGATATTAGTGTCTCACCATTTGGCCATAAAGAGGCAACAGCGCAGTGAAGACGAAACCAGATTTAAGGAAAATACATTTAAGGAAAATACATTTAAGGAAAATACATTGGAGTGTGTGGAAAACACATTGGAGTGTGAGGGTTTAAAAAACACATCTAAATGTGAGGAAGTGAAAAAACCTCATGAGAGTGCGGGTCAAATCTCCGTAGGTGACGCATTGTACATGAGCACCATGGGCGGGGCGCGGGCGTGTGGTTTGGATGCGCAGGTGGGCACGTTCGCAGTGGGCAAGAGTTTCGATGCACAGTTGGTGGATCTAGAGAGTCACGGGTCCAATGTGGATGTGTTTGAGTTCCAACGGCCTCAAGTGGGCCACGCAGACTACGAGCGCATGATGCTCCAGTTGCTCCAGAAGTGGGTCTTTTCTGGCGACGACAGGAACTGCACCATGGTCTGGTGCAACGGCAGACTAGTGGTGGAGAAGTGAGTGAGAAGAGAAGGAGAGAAGGAAGAAGAGGAAGAGAAGAGGAAGAAAAGAAAAGAAAAGAAAGGGAGTGAGACGAGAAGAAGAGAAGAGAATTATGGGCTAAGGCATAGAACTAAGATCAAGAAGACGAATTAGGATCGGAGAGGAGGTAAGGAACAAGAACATGAACTAATATTAATAAGAAGTGGTAAAAAGCAGAGGTAAAAAGAAGAGATAACAAGAAGAAGTAACAAGAAGTGCCAGCAACTAATAACTAATAGCTATGGAGAGTAAGTGAGGAGTAAGGAATAAGAGGTAAGGAATAGAAGAACCAGGATTAGGAAGTGAGGAGTAAGACTGGGAAGTAGGAGATAAGCTACATGAGGTACCAAGGTACCAAGGTACCAAGGTACTAAGGTATAAGAGGAAAGCAATAGGAAGAAAGACTGAGAAGAATAAGTTAGGAACAAGAACTAGAACCAACACAAGGAAATAAGAGAAGGAGAAGGAACTAGGAACTAAGATTAGAAGGAGAAGTATGGACTAGGAAGAAGAAGAAGAGGAAGAAGAGGAAGAAGAGGAAGAAGAGGAAGAAGAGGAGGAAGAGAAAGAAGAGGAAGAAGAGGAGGAAGAGAAAGAAGAGGAAGAAGAAGTATGTACTAGTATTAGAACCAAGACCATTGAAAGAACTAGGAAGTGAGAAGAGGAAGTAGGAGTAAGAAGTATGGGCCTTGACTGGGACCTTGACTAGGGCCTTGACTAGGATTGGGGCCTTGATTGGGAAGAAGAAGACTGGCTTGTAGGTACTTCTTTTGGTAATTGATAGAGGATGGCTCACTAGTTCATGAACAGAGTAGAGTAATAAGTAACCGTATATGACATTTCTGATCTTCATACCCATATTTATAGTAGTCATATTTATAATAGCCATATTCATAGTATTCATATTTATAGTATTCATATTTATAGTAGTCATATTTATAGTCAGGGCACAATATCCTTTGAAAGTGTATATACTCAATGAAGCTCTTCGAAAGTATGTCCATTATTGATAAGTTCAAACTCCATGGACCTCTGGCTCTCGTATCCATAGCCTAAAGAAATGACCACCCACTGCCACTCCATGCCCACCCTCAGTAGTAGTACACTGTAGCTCGTAGTAGTATAGTGTAGCTCGTAGTAGTAGTAGTAACATACCTATCAGCTAGCCGTATATCCCGCCTGGTCTACCCGGGGCCATTTTACCGGAGTAGATGAACCTTTGATACCCGTGCAATAAAGTATGGATTGTATGCAGGATTTTGCACCCATTGAGAGCACTTTTTTTGTATATGTTTATACCAAGACATCACAAGTCCAGATCAAAACGATTTATTTTCTGTCTTATCCATTTTGGTCTCTTGTTCAAGTACCCTAGCCTTCTCCAGGCTTTTCTGCATATGGCACCGAATTAGGGAGATGAACAAACCACACACCACAAATCACATAGCACAAATCACAAATCGATCTTGCAGGTAATATGGGAAACTGTGCATTAAACACCAGTTTCCCTTGTTTTTTTTTTTTTTCAGCTTCCTCTAATTATGCCAAAAATATTCAATACATCCAATAAGCCAAGCTTTTCCTAAACCAGCTTTTCCCAAACCAGCTTTTTAAATATGGCCCACCAGTAAAGAATGTATGATGTAGGTTTTGATCTATGCCATTTGAGATTCTGCATTTATGTTTTTTTTTTCCTTTTTTTTCTTTCTTTTTTTTTGATTTATTCCTTTTTTTTTTCTATGGGCACAACAACGTTTGTGGTCTCATACCAGAAACCGAGTTTGTAGTCTGCTACTGCCTTATATAAACCGCATTTTCCCCACCGATTTCAACCTCTACCTCACTTCAAATCCCAGACACAGACTCTTAGACACAGACTCTTAGATACAGACTCTTAGACGCAGACTCTTAGATACAGACTCTTAGACACAGACTCCTAGACTCCAACTCAGACTACCATACTCAAAATCTCCACCCAATGTTCAACCAAGATTGCCCAATGAACACAGACTTCTTCCCAGAGACTAATCTCGCAGGCTGGAGAACCTCAATTCTCTGTCCTTCAATCCAGGCTTTCTTTCCAATAGATATTAAGCCTGGCAATGCAAATCCAGCTCTGCAAAAGTATCCAGAAAAAATTGGAGACACAGCAGATACTACTTGGGAGTCTCAAGACTCAATACTTGAGTTGACTTTCATGACCAGTACCTTGAGTCTCTCGGAGCACTCAAATCTCCAATCGAAGTTTGACTGGACTTTCTACGCAAACATGGAGAGCCTGGAAATGTAAATAAACCGGGATCTAGAATCCTATCCCAAACTTTGGGACCCTTTAGACGATGCTAATGCTATTCTTAGTACGGCTTTGAGGTTTTGTGGACCCTGAACTGACTTTGAGTAGCTAAAGCACAAGCTAAAGATTAAAAAGAAAATAAATAATAAATAAGAAATAAGAAATAAGATAAATAGTTAATAGGATAAATAGTTAATAAGAAATAAGATAAATAATAAAGTATGTACGTAGTCCATTCCACTTTCCCTCGTATCATTGTCTTCATAATCTTTAAATTGCCTGATTCTCCAAGATGGTTAATGAGTCAAGGCCGCCATGAAGATAAAAGAACCGTATTCACTACTCTACTATGCCCAACCAAACTATGAGCTTGTTACTCAGCAAATCGATGAGGTTAATGTAAGTATCCGTACGGAAGTCGAGAACTGCCGTTGAACTCAAAGAAGTTTGCTGAGCTCTTCAACAAAAAGGTCCATTGATTGCATTCTGAAAAACGACTACGCCTCTTAGGTATTTTCAACTTGTTAGTATATATTAATATACAAGAATATGTAAGTTGTACCTTACAAGACCAAAGTCCTAAGGCGGGGCCGAAGCCGTGTCTTATACTATTCTGGTCGTTAAGAGCCGGTACCGCCCTATTGACCTAGATCTACACCGCCCCATTGACCTAGATCCACACCACCCTATTGTCTAATAATGGTCTGCAGATCCCATTTATCTTGGACATGTACATATCTCACTTGTCTGTATACAAAATTTCCACGAAGTACCTTGCCTCCATACATGCTAGGTACTCGTTGACAGGTATCGCTCGCAGAGTAGGAGCAGCACATCGCCTCCTTCAAAGAAATATACTAGCTCACCCATGGGCAAATGTCTTGAAGAGAATTACCTGGATATTTAGAATTTTACTACAGGAGTCCCGGATTCCCTGATGGAGTTTGATAGAGCACAAAGACTTTGATTACTATGACGAATCCTTTTTCCAATCACAAGAAAAAAAACAACTTTGACTACTCCATTTGGCCTGAATTAACACTGAGAGCAAACGAATCCCCTATCAGATAGCCTAACGTTCCAGATATCTACAAGGAAAGCGACTTATTATTGCACCCTACTTCAACAATTCATCGCAAGAATGACGATTTGCCTCCAGTCCTATTGACTTCACCACTTTCCTTCGTATTACAGTCATAAACTCCTATGGCTACAAAAATGGTATACCTGTACTGTATATCTTACTGTATATCTTACTGTATACCTGTACTGTATATCTTACTGTATATCTTACTGTATACCTGTACTGTATATCTTACTGTATACCTGTACTGTATATCTTACTGTATATCTTACTGTATACCTGTACTGTATACCTGTAATACAGTGTTTTTCAAAACTATTCAAAGCAGCGCGACAACATGATTTGAACCAAAATGACAGAATGGTTCAAAGCAGCGCGACAAAATGATTCGTACCCCTTCGCATAGTCTTTCAAACCAAATGGCGTAATGTTTTACACCAACTTTTATTAGACTTCAATATTCTGAAATCACCCCTTAAATCTGGACGATTGCCTCATATGGTACTACATTTGAGACAAATGTCTTGCAGTATTAATCAGGGGTGAAAAACGGGGGGAACTGAACCCTGTTTCCTTGTAATCCTGTATACAACAACTTGTTAGGGGTTATGTGTATTAGTTTGTTTAATTTTGCTAGTGTGGTTTAAAGCATTCTGTCTTCTTGGTTCGAATCATTTTGTCGCGTTGGTTTGAATAGTTTTGAAAAACACTGTATATTATAAAAAATAGGTGTGATTTCTTGAGGAGGGGTTATATGCAGGTCGGGGTCTATTGTTGAAAAAATAGCACTTCGTCACTAAGAGCGCGCACCAATGCTCTAAGCTTGCAGGGCACTGAGTGGCTATTTTCCCAAGCCTTGGCTGTTAGAACAAGCGAGGACCATCCGAGGATCCAAGGATCATCCGAGGATTAATGAAGGCCAACTCACACATATATAAGGAGGTCTTCGCCACATCTTCTTTTAGTTAACTAATCGAATATCTCTACTGAGGGAGACATAACAAGATGCCTCCCAAAACCAGACCCACCAAATCTTCTCGTACTCCTCAAGAGACTCACGCTCCTTCAGAGGTAAAACACTTCTGGTAAAGTGTTCACCTATCTTGACGAGACAATGAGATCCATATCCTATAGCAAGAAGGGACCTCTGGATCTTGAACCATGGTTACTCTACGGGCCACCTGGTTCCCCAGCACTTCTAGCTGATGTGGAATTATCAACTCTACAAACACATTACCTGCATACACGGGTCTGCACATCTCACATGTTCAACAATTACCGCATACTATTAGGACTACCCTCTCTATAGTCACAATTCCACACTGATTATACAAATAAACTGGTAATAAAACATTTACCTGGAAATCAATGATTTGAAAAATTCAGAATAGTCTATATGGATATGATGAAGTTTTGTACTGAACCAGAAAACGCACAACATCCGTACATCTCTTCATGTAAAACTGGCATAAAATGAAATAAATGACATGAAATGATTATATATTGTAATAGCGGGTGGGCCATAAAGAAATACATGTAATGGGAATGGAGAAGACAGGAAGGTAGTAGGGTAAGAAAGAGTGTTGAGTTATATAGGAAAACAGGGACCTAATATAATAAGAAAGAGGGGGGGGTTATTGCGAGGGAAAAGAATAATAAAGACAAGAGTAATAGAATAGAAAGAGGAAGGTATTATGAGAGAAACAGGGGGTCCATTAGAAAGGGTATTGTGAGGGAATAGAATCAGTTTCTGAGAAAGAAAATATCTAAGCAGAACAAAGGATCCTTAAGCCTAATAATTTCAAAGTTGGCAAATTTTTTTTTGAGCCTTTTAGTGATGGTCTATGTAAACCAGTAGTAGTTATTTTTTTTTGGTTTGCCCTCACCTGCAGCCTTCATATCAGTATGTATACCTCCCTTTTTAACATCGAATTCAAAAAAAAACATCTTTACATGGCACATATGTTTTTAACTATGCAAGCGGGTTTACTTGCGTTACCCTATGAAACCATTTCTTCGAATGTATGTGTATCCAATATTTCGTTTAAAGAGGCGCGTTCCATTTCCAGCAGGCGATTTTTCATTTTTAAACAAAATCGACTATATACTTTGTTGTCAGCAAGCCATGAGCAGCATTATTGGGATAACCAATATTTTTTTTAGTGTTTCCTTAGATTGGCATAAAAAGACTATGAAATTGTCATAGAGGGTGGGAATAATGGGCATAAAGTAGGCATAAAGAAGTGTTAGAGGGTAGGCATAATGGGCATAAAATAGAGTATAAAATTGTCATAGAGGGTAGGCATAATGATAATGGTCATAAAATGGATATAAAGATTATATTAGATGATGGGCATAATGGTCCGGTAGTATGGTATGGTGTGTATGTAGTAGTATAGGCCATAATAGTATTGTTTACGCACACGTAGATCAAAAGCTGCAATGCGCGATCAAATACACGTCGATCCAGTCACACGAACGATTTCTTGGTATTTCTCTAAGGTGCGAATTCTTGGTACTTGTTCGCACCCTCCACACCGTAGCCCTACTTTCTTCGTACCGTGGCCCTAGTTTCTTCGCACTGTACTTGCTTATATTCTACATTTGATCTAGTATAGTCTACTACAATTATCCATGCCCCATGATATTAAAGCCACTAAGTCACTAATAATCAAGTTAATACACAAGTCACTATAGTAATACACTGCACTAGATAAGTAGACTATAGTACCCATACAGAGTACCTCACTACACTACACTTCAGTACTACACCAAAACTACACTACAATACACCACATTACCTCACAGTACTACATTACACTATACTACAATATATCACAGTACACCACAGTACACTGGTCTGAACTCTAGTAATTCTTGGACCATACTATTCCATATCGTTCCAGATTCTCCACATTACTACACTTGATTAGTGCATCAGAATATCAAGGAATGTCACACATTGTCTGATGTGATACTAAATCATTGTAATAAATTCATGTTTCAATGTTTAATTTAATTCATGTTTAAAATTGTGTCATCTGCTTCATCGTTTTATTGTTTTATTGTTTTATTGTTTCATTACGTCATTTATATCTGTTTCGGTAAATCCAAATTCTTACTTAATTTATTTTCGTGCTGTGTCGTGTCGTATCGTGTTTATTTGTTGCTATGTTGATTGTTCATGGGGTGCAGTATTGTTTATTGATTATTGATTATTGTTTATTTGTTATTGTTATTGTTAAGACACGCTTTTTCACCATTGATGCACTTTAAGCGAGAAGAAGCATGGACAAGAAAATCGAAGAAAATTAAATCTCAAATTATGACAAAGTAGGAAGGCTCCTTCCCGATGTGGAAGCGTGCTTAAGTGCCAAGCCATGTGAGATTTGCGCTATAACGGTCTCGGTGCGGATCCCGGCGGGGTTTGTATGCAGAACGAGCTAAAGATGAAGTCATGACAAGATGTTTGGAGATGGATTGGAATGTCTGAAAATGGAATTTTTACACTGTAAACAATCAGTTTGAGGGTGAAATTTAAAGATTTGCACAGTATGGTATCTCCTAAAAAATGGCAAAAAGGGTCAAAAGGGTCAAAAGGGCCAAAACCAACGTTTGAAATTGGCATGTATATTCGGTAGTGTGCAAACCAAAATGTCCTTGACAGAATTGTGCATAAAGAGATCTACCCGCGCCGTTTTTCCCACTTCTCCATTAAAAACAACCACTTCTGCTTTAGCCACCCTTCAAAGTACAGGACTCTCCCCTTTCGTTCTCCACCTACCTCCCTGTCTCTCGCCCCCCCTTAAACTTATATATAGGCTCTGGCGGCTACATACAGGCGCGCACTGCATTCAGCAAAACCCAGATTTCATCGGACTTCAGGGAAACATTAGGTACCTCCCAAAGAAAGATTAGAGACACTTTTTTTTGGCAACACCAACCATCCATTAAAACACAAATCCCTGAAACTCCTGTCTATACGAAATATTCACAGCCAATCACGAAGCAAACACAACCCCCCCACATCATTCCATTTTCCCAACTCCGAGTTTCAAATTACTAATTTATACTCCTAAACGACAAATCCAGATCTAGATGAAGTTTGCTCTTTCGCCCAAGAAATCACTGGCGCCCAAGAACATTCTGGAAGCCAAGGCCACCCAACATGAACCCGACGACCTGGTGTCGCCTGAACTCGTGCCCATTGTCACGTTGCTCCTGGCCCAGACCCACCGCCGCTACCATGAAGGAATATTCATGCTTTACAACGACCTCAACGGCGATGGCAATCCGGCAGACCGGGAGTGGAAGGAGGTGTATGGGATTTTGACCGGTAACCAGTTGGCCTACTGGGATGCTGTGTCATTGGCCAAGTTCAAGAACTCTCCGGAACAGTTGCTTGAAGCCAGCAGCAAACCTACATACTTGAACTTCACGGATGCGGTGTTTAACGCCATGAAGGTGCTTCCGGCTGCAAAACAACAGCTTGAAAACGTGATCATTGTGCTGACGACCTTGAAAAACCGCTTTATTATCCAGCTCAAATCCTACGATCTGTTGAAGGAATGGTTTGTTTCGCTCCGTCTTGCCAATTTCGAGTACCTGCTGCTCCAGGAAGCATATACAGGCGCGCTTTTATCAGCCCGTGGCCTGAGATTATCGGATATCCGGACCATTCTTGCCGAAAAACGGTTTCCTCATTCGGATTGGGTCAAGATCCGCTATGGTTCGGGTATGGCCTGGCGCAGGTGCTATGCTGTGATTGAGCCCAGCCAGAATAAGAAAAAGGGCTTTAGTGCAGGCCGTGTGTTGCTCTACGACCTGGAAAACGTCAAGAAGAAGTCGCTTTTGGGTGTGATCTCCTCTGCAACCTCCGTCACTGCCGTTTACCCACAACTGCCGTTTTTTATCGACAAAAGTACCATCATGAAGTTGGAGGGTAGCATCAACTTCAAACTGCAGGGGAAAAAGCTGGATTCCGATAGCCAGGAGACATCGCTCTTCATCATGCCGGAACAACACTCGTCTGTGCCGGGTTTTGATACGTTGATCCGCTTTTTGGTGCCTCTTTTCGACTCGTTCGGCCTATACGGCCGTC
Organism: Metschnikowia cerradonensis; assembly: GCA_002370635.1. Lineage (NCBI taxonomy): Eukaryota > Fungi > Ascomycota > Pichiomycetes > Serinales > Metschnikowiaceae > Metschnikowia > Metschnikowia cerradonensis. The sequence goes on from NKZD01001740.1 coordinate 77,693, forward strand.
CCAAGCGCTTGAAGGCCGACAGAGTGGATCCAGAGTCGCTTGTTTTCGGTCTTCCCACGTTGCCCCATGTGCACTACTTGAATCTGCTGGACTTGTATGCTTTGACAGGTTCAGACGCGTGTCTCTCGTGGGATGCTGCTGCATGGAAGGAAAACATCAAGAGAGTGTTGAAGCTGAAGTTGGCCCAGGGTTACGATGGATGTGGCTCGTCAAGGGGCTTCTTGGGTGCAGTCAGTTCTTTGAACAGTCCCTCTTTGGGAAGTCCTACGGGCTCCAGGGTCTCTTCCAGACTGAGCCCAGCCCAATCAAAAGCCCCCGCTCATTTTGGCCAAGGTCCCACGTCTCATCCTTCTCATCCTTCTCATCCTTCTCATCCATCTCATCCAGGGCAAGGATATGGAGCAAAGGCTCCAGGACAAGGATATGGTGGACCTAACGGAGCTGGACCTAATGGAGCTGGTCATAGTGGACCTGGAGTACCCAATGGAGCTGGATATGGAGGGCCTGGTGTAGTTGGTGGATTCGGAAATGGAGGACCTGGAGCTGCTGGAACTGGACTTGGCATTGGAATTGTCCCTCGGCTCAATCCAGAGGCCTCTGCATCTACTGTCTCAGACAAGTCGCTCCTGTTTGGACTCAAAAACCAACTGGGAGGCTTGAACAAAAACGTCAACAACCTCCAGATCCAGCCTCCTGGTCCCGAACGTCACTCAGTGCAGCTCGCAGACATTTACCAGAAGTACTCGACCATCGAGACGCCTTCGGACCGGTTCGACGACCGAAACAAGATCCTCAATGGCAGCGCAGAGGAAATTGACGAAAACCACTTGCCGTCGCTCATGCGCAAGAAGTCGTTAAAAAACGGACCTTACCCCATGAGCGACCTGCACTTGATCAACAGCGACGAAAGCGACGACGAATCAGAACCAAGTATTAGCGACGGAGATGAGGATTTATTGGCCGTTCCTCCAATTGGCCAGAATCGCAACTCGTCGTACTCCTCGGTGAAATCTCCTTTGACTCAATATAATGAGTTCAACAAGCAGTTTTCCAAGGCCGTGGACCACAATCCTTCATACGACCACTACGAAAGCCGGTCCGATAGCCAGCGGTCGGAAAATGATTCTTCTTCCCTTGCAAGCGACGAAATGCCTCCCATTCCTCCTGTACATGAGAAGCCTTTCAGACAACAAAGTCCTGTTCCGATCATTCCGCATCAAGTTGCTGTTCCGGTGATCCAGCAAAACCTGCAGATGCACTCGCCTACACAGCACCAGTCCCAGCTTCATACACCATCACTGGGCACTAAGTTCAACACGGAAGATTATATGCAGGAGCGTCAAAATGGAAGTAACGGGGGATCAAGTCAAGGGTTTAGACCCAACCAAGGCTTGGAAGGCAAGCCACGGTATATACAGGCCCCCACTTCCCAAATGGACCGGTCAGAACAAACAGCTCCTTTGCGGGTTCCTCAGAGACCTCAGCAACTGCAGCCCCAACAAAAAGGTCCACCACAGCATCAAACTCCGCCAAAGCATCAAGGCCCACCAGCTCAACATCAGCAGTACCCTAACCAGTCTCTGAGTTACCAAAAAGGGCAACCAGGTTACCCACAGTCATACGGTAATCCAGCCAATCAAAGTAGAGGTGCGAATGGAGCAGCTCCTCAGCCAAGCTACCATAGAGGCCCTCCCCCTGCTCAGCAGCAGTACCCGAACGGACCACAGGGCTACCCGAACCGGCCCCAGAACCGTCCTCCTCAAAGAAATGAGCCAGGTCAAAGGCCTCCATATCAACAACCACCATACCAACAGCAACAAAAACAACCACAATACCCACAACCACATCATCAGCATCCAAACCAACCAGCACCACCCAAGCAATATCAGCAAGCACCACCCCCACAACAATACCAGCAAGCACCACCACACCATCAAAGACCTCCTCACAATGGAAGTACAGGAAACCCAAATCCAGGTGGATCCAGACATCCATACCAGGCTCGCGTGGCCAGTGGAGGTGAAGGACCCTACAAGACCTCCGTACCTCAGGGAGTCCAGACGAGTATGGGGCTCCAGGCACATCTGCAGCCGGGCACGCAGAATTTAAGGGCTTACGGAGATTCCAACCAATACGGCTACCAGGCCAACCCGTCGCATCCTGCACAGGTGCCCCGCAACGATCCCCGGTACCAAAACGGCCTGGGCTACACCAGGCAATACTAAGGCACGTGATCCAAGATCAAGGCGCGATTGAGTTTGGTCAAGGTTCGCAGTCAAGTGTAGTTGGAGCTGAGGTGCAGTCATTATAGGGATCTAAGGTGGGTCTGTGTGCACTACTGCAGGCGTAATTACAGCCACAAACCCCAAATCCCAAATATAAAAAGGAGCGAATCCCCCGCTCCTTTCGTTTTTTATTATACTTTTTTTTTCCTTCTTCCACTGACGCCACACCATGCGAACATGAATGAATTATGAATTTAGTTCGATACGATCATGTATGTGCTTGGGGATGAAAGAGGAATCCGGTAGCAACTCGTGCTGTAAATATTCAAGAACACTATTTAACAAAGACAATTTCAAGCAGACCGAAGTCTGATTTATCAGATCAAAAGTGAGAACATGGTTTTAGACTGATTTTGGAGTCATTTTTTAACTGATTCAAGAGATAGTCAACTTTTAGGTGATTTAGGTAATTTTATTTTCAACTATTTTAGGTGAAAATCAATTCTAATTGGTACAAATGATGGTCAATGATTAGGTGATACTTCCTTTCTTTTTGTTCGGCAGTCTAATTGATTTCCCAATGACTGAAATAGTATACCTTGATTTTGTTGAAAACAATGTTACTAAACTTTCAAGTGAATCTCGATATTGTGATCGAATACTTCTCCCGTTCTGTCTTGATTTGGATATTGAATGGCCTTGAAGCAATCTTGAGTGTTAGCCAATATTCAGATCCTTGTTCAAATGTCGGTTCAGAAAGCCAATAGTCCAGATAGTCAATGCTTTTCATAAGAAATTCTGATTGTTATTGAGCTGAATATCGGGGACAGTCAGTGAAGTGTTCCGACCGGATCAATGTGGTAATCAGTGATTCCAAAAGGTACACTTTTGAAACATGGCTTATCTGTGTCTGACCTGAGGTTCTCAATTAATGGCTGAAACATTCTATGACTTTGATTTGATCCAGAAGATTATATGTCTCTGGTCTTATTTGAATTGAATATCCATGATCAATTTTTTGATTTTAAGAGTGATTTCAAGTGTTATAGTCATCTTTGATAATTTTGAGTGTTCAGGTTGTCAATATCGGAATAGTCAATATCTGAATAGTCAATATCTGAATAGTCAATATCTGAATAGTCATTATGGAGATTGAAAATTTGATTGGTGTTTCTGAAGCTATTCCATATTTGGAGAGTCAATGTTTGTGATCAATATCTGTTTTTTTGGCCTCTGATTCAATATCTAGACCAGATATTCGAAATAATGCTTGATCAAATCTATCTGACCGATGTTCCATATAATCAAGGTTTAGACTTGGTTTTGATGGATTGAAATAATCAATTTTACCGATCTGGTGTTTTTAAACTGGTTCTGTATGAGTCAATGTTTTCGCAGAGGAGAAAAGAGAATGAGTTGAGCTAATGAATCAATGCTTGAAAAGTATTTTTTCCTTACAAATAGTACTGATTGACGGTACTCGAGAGTAATACATTCTTATCAAGGTCTTTGATCGATGCTTTGAACTATGCCTACCAATGCGTTGCTGAACTAGCTTTCATCCAATTTTGGAGATTTTTTTATGGTTAAGTGGTAAATTTCATCGGAATGTTTCAGTGATCTATGCTTTCATCTGAATGTTTGGGTTACCCACTAGTCTGGATGAACTTGAAAAATGTTCAATTTGACTGATTTGTATAGGCGAGCGAGAGTGTTTCCTCCTGAGGTTCCGACTTGTACCTCAAGCACTTTTGACTGCCCTGAAAATATGAACGTATGGATTCTAGAATATGTTCTAGATTCTGATGTGGATCTTCTGTTCCTGATAGTCTACATTAATAAAAACCTCTGAGGTATCTAAGCCAATGATAAAAACCTCTGAGGTATCTAAACCAATGATTTTATCTTGTGTGAATACCAGACACACTGATTGTTGAATAGTCAAACTTATGGTTCTCAATCTTGTGAATATCCCTTTTGAAGAGATTACAATTCTCTGGTCATGTCCAATATAATACCAATTCCCAACCATCAATGGCCTTTCTTCAAATGGTATAAAGAAAAGAAGGTATTGAAAACCAACAAATCCTATGGTTTAAAACAAGAACCACTTTTCAGGACAGTGGATAATGACACCATTAGCAAAGTGGGTTTCAGAAGAACTAAAATGGAAACGTGTCTTTTGCAGACCAAACAAAGTTTGTCAACGCAAATTGCACTTTACATGGATGATTTATTAGTCCTTGGAACGTTCTTGAAGATGTGTCAGGAAGTTTTGTTTGAATAGAAGTTTAGGAGCAACCAAGGAATTTCTTGGTTTCGGAATTTCTTCGTTTCGGAATTCCTTGGTATATATATCAGCGTGGGAGATGGTTTTACAAACTACACGGTGGTGAACATTTCAATTACCATTTATTACTTATTAATGTGCCTTTAGGACTGGATGACCAGGTCTCCGAGTCTCTGCACACAGAGCAAGGGAATCACGCCGACTTCGCCATCGTCAAGTCTCTTCACGGTTATCCAGCCATCCGAATGGACTTTCCGGACCGTGACCTTTTCCCCTGCACATACTGTCAACTCGTCCTGAAGCCGTCTTGCATATGGTCGGACCACCACATGAACTTTAGGCTGTTCGGAAGGTTTTGCATCTGTAACCTGCACAGTGGGGGCTGGTGAATCGGGCAATTCTTTCTCTAGAGCATCTTTTTTCAGCAAATTGAACCGGCGTAAGAAAACAGCCGATTTAAGTTCCATGGGTGTTTCCGGCACATTGATATACTTGCTCAACCGGTTGACAAATGAGAGTTTTGGCGGCCGGGCCCGCTCCACTGGGGGTTCTTTGGATTCAATTTTTTCACTGCTTTCAAAAGATTCGTCACCCGATGAAACAGATTTGTTGGCCATTCCTTTTTCGAGGTCTATGCCGGAATTCTTGCTCTTTTTGGACGGAGCTTTCAATGCAAGGAGATCCGTGGGGTTTGTGCCGTACTTTTTTCTCAAAAAGATCAAGAGAAAAATACAAAGGCCGAAAAAGGAAACCACAGCAATGGGGATTCCAATGGCCATTCCCAATTGACCTCCTGAAGACAGGCCTTGTATGCCGGACACGCTGGCACTCGTGTTCAATACTGCTGTCAGAGACGCTTGCGCAGATAAAGACGAAGAACGGGCCAGAGAAGATGTTTGGGATGGCATAGAAGATCCGGTTCCAAGTACCGTTGCTGAACCCATGTCCGTGTCTGACATGTAGTATGTGATAAGGGTAGGGGACGCCATGGGTGCGGACGAAGTCTCCGTATTCAAAGTGACAGTTTTCAAAACGGTAATCGTCAGGTCGGCAGAGGCACTGCTGACTGCAGACACGGATTTGGTGACCACGACTTCGACCAAGTTTCGACGCATAATGTATTTGGGGTTTTGGAATGCAGGGGAAGAGAATGTACTGAGGTATGTACAGTTATGTAGTGAAAAGAAGAGTGGAATAAATGAGAAGTCATCTTTCGATGCAAGAAACGTCTTTATTTATTTCCACGCATCTTGAGATCTGAAACAGGCCAGATCAGGCTATGGGCAGGGACTGGACAGAAGATGAAACAGGGACTGGATAGAACACGAACTGAAACACGCGATGAAACAGGCACAACCAGAAATACGAGCTGAAAAGAAACTGAAACAGCTAATCAGCAGCATAGACATAAAACATGAAACATGAAACAAAACAACAAAAGAAATATGAAACGTGACACATCGAAGCAGTCGAGAGGAACATGAAACACATGGAAACCGAGGCCACCTGCATATAACAAAAGTGGGTATCAATGCTGCAATATGAAACAGCTGCGACAAATATATGCAGGAAACACACACCTTGGATCCACTCATGGACAGTCATGGTCACTGATGGACAGCTTTTTTTGAACTTCACGGTCTTTTTTTTTTGGCAAGTTTCAAGACATGGACCACGAATCGCATGGCTAGACTTGCACAGTGGCAAAACGACCCTAAATCATTTTTACGCCACAGACCTGAAACCGTATTAATTGAGAACAGTAGAATTGAAATAATGTATGAGGAGAACGTCCAAAATAGTCAGGATTTTCACAGCATTCAAGGAAATCAATAGGCAGTGAAGTTTCAGTAATGAGCAAATGTTCTAGGCTTGAATAGAAATGAAATAGTTATTGCTTTTTCAGGTACAGATCAAACACTGTGGGTGTTTCACACTGAAACACTCATGAGACAGCCAATAATGTGTTAGTGAAACCTCGAGATAACTTGAAACATAGTCATGACTGCAGTTAAGAATATCCCAAAATGATGAAGGCAAGCTTGAACATCATACACATAATCATCCTCCATATGCATTGACTCTTCCACGCAACACCAACACAACTGTCATGTTCCTCACACTCAAAATTCCTCAATGTCAATCTTCAGTCCCATAACTGTCCAAAGCCTCTGGATCTTTTTATGATCTGGTTTCATTTCATGTCTGGTCTATAATGGAAGACCCTCATCATCGTCCTCCAAGATCTCATTCGACTTTTCCGAAAACACATGGTGGAAGTACTTATGGTAGACAATAATAGCAATGGTGCAGCCCAAAGCCCCGCCCAGAAAAATGTCCACGAAGTGGTGTCTATAGTCCTGGGTCCGAGACAAGGCCACGTAGGCAGCCAACAAAAGTGGCAGTCCAGCAAACAAGTACAAATGAATAGGAAGGCACTTGCTCAGAAGCTGGAACTGGCCGTAAATCCACATGGTCAAGTACAAAAATGCACTGAACGAGATGGACAGGTGGCCTGAAGGAGTGGAGCGCATTCCATCAGCAAGAACAGATGCACCCAACGGAGCAGAACACACGGAAATATCTACAAAGATATCCTTAGGAGTTCCCTCCACCGGTCCACACCGCTGTAAAAAGTCAGGCCGTGGCCGACCCACCCACGCCTTCAAAATGTCCGTGACTACCCCATCTATAGACACCGAAAGGGCCAAGCCCAAAAGCGACACCTGGAGAAGGTGCCAATCTTGTGGCCTGGAGTTCCTGTGCTTTATGAAAGTCAAAATCACCATGGTGGCCGAAGGAACTAACGATGCAAGGAGCAAACACGCGTGTCCAGTGACCCGTTCCACCGTAGCAAAAGGGTGTTGGATGGTAGGGTCATTGAGCTTGAACTGACGGTCGAAAGGCTTGGCATATTCAGCTATGAGGAAGAAGTACACGAGGATGATGCTAGTAGTGATCCAATCGGGCACGTAGCGCCGAAACTTGGTCAGCTTAAGGTAGTTGGAAAGCATGCGGTGGAAGGAATGGGAGTGGAGAGCGAGAAGTAGTCGAGACCCGTACACCACACCATATCTTTTCCAAGCCCAATACTTTCCTTAACCATTAATCCGGAAACTTTTGAAAGTGTATTTATTTATTTATTTATTTATTTTTGAAAATGGATTTTAATATAATAGTGTGGCTGTTTATATGCAGGTACACGTTACTCAAGTGACTGAGGGCTCACCTTAATATAAAAGGTTTTGGTGTCGCTATTCTATAACACCATCCGAAATATATATCAACTAAAGGAGGACATACCAAGATGTCTCCCGACACCAGACCAACCAAAATTAACTAGTGTAGAGGTACTGCTGTCTACTGAGGACCTGGGCTGGTTTTTAACAAGGTAGTGACCTGCATATAACGTGTCTAACATCAACAATTGTTTGTGATAATAATTTCCACAGAATTGGCAAATCCCTATAACTTATGGTATCCAGTAATAGATTGAATTTGGTGATCGGATTTGGAAATAAACTGACATCAAAATTGGCCCTGGCTTGATGATTTAACATCTACTGATGTATGTAGTCAAATGTTGAGGTTGATATTGAGTAATGAAGTCCTGAAATGGTTGACCTTAAGGGTAACAAAATTCTCGAGATTCTCTGCCCAAAAAGGTTGATATAATACTTAGAACGACCAGTTTTAGAAGCCAAAAAAAGAAAAAAAAAAAAAGAAAAAGAGGAAAAAAAGAGGAAAAAAAAGAAGAAAGAAAAAAATAGTCTGCCAATTATTGATCTTGATCTGATTTCGTCTCATTGCAACACTTATCTTTTTTTCTTCGGGGTTTGAATATCTCTCGAGCACTTCCAGGTCACCTAGTAAATGAATGCCGTATTATACTGGGAAATTCACACATACTCAGTCACTATCACTATCACTATCACTATCACTATCACTATCACTATCACTATCACTATCATTATCTATCCATAATACTCACACTCACTAGTCATTACACTATAAGCTTGGTATAAACTGGAACGGATATTTTATTGGTCTTCAATAACTTTCGTAAGTGTGGAACTTCAGTACACGTGTTCGATCACTCATTCAGTTTCACCACTATCTCAACTTACAAGTCAGTGATCCGTCAACTGGCTAGCACATAGCTTGATATGCGAGTATAAGTATAATCTTCTAGATGAAACCTAATACCATTTCCCACCACGTTATTTGACCTAGAGAATTCTGGGCTTCTCCTATATCTTTCATTCGGAAGCTGCTGCTCAAAATCCCTTTCCTCTTGAAAAAAGGTCTAATAACATTAGAGGAAGAAGAAACAGAAGAGTAAGCCAAACTTAAATTTCGAAGTGAGTTCTTTTCTCTTGAAGTAAGAATAGTATTGATACATCAACTAAAAAGGAACAACTTTTTCTTTTTGCAATTTACTGGTGAACTCTTTATTTTTAGGGCAAGACATAAAAACAGATCAGTATTAAGTTGGATAATTCGACTCTTACGAAATCTACAAGGTTGGCTAAAGATTTCTCACCAAAAAATTTCCTTCTATTGCTATAGAAGACAATTTTCATATTGCTATAGACATTCTTCCTATTGCTATAGAAGAAATTTTCCCACTTCTTCAAGAGGACTTTTCCTTCTTAAAATACGATTCCTATCTATGATAGTATAGAGTGTTTGGCTGTGAACTGAGGTCTCACGTCTGATTGGACAGTGTAGATACCCTCTTGTGTAGTAGACTCTCATAGTAGACACTGGTAGACACTAATCCACAAGGTACAAATACAGGGATGAATGTGCCTTTACATCAGAGTACACTCATAAAATTACGTCTGGTTCTTCGAATTGAGCATATGAATTTTGATGTATTGATAGCTCAATATAGGGGTATGAGTGAGTCAATATACTCTATCCACATTAGAACTATGTCGGTATTCAGTGTAATAAGTACAACTACTAATATACGATTGTCGGTGAATCTATTGGTGCTATTATCTTATCCTAGTCTATAAGGCGAAGTCTATAAATGTCGGTTATGTCAACGTGAGACAAGCGACTTATTCGAGCGTTCGGTCGTCTCCGAACGGATCGAAGCTTGGCACAATGGAGTGCGAGTTGCGGCGCTCGGGCTCTGAGCCTCCCGGAGGGGTTTTGATGCCAAACCCATAGAAATGGCCCTTGACGTCGGCCATCAAGTTCAAAACCAAGTTGGCCATGTTCTTCAGGTGGAAGTAGTTTGGCTGCGGGATGCGCTCGAAGCTTTCGAGCGAGAACTTGACCACCTGCTCATTTCCAAGTTGGTACTCCGGGGGAATGCCATCCGTGGCTTTTTTCGGGGTCTTGGCCTTGTTTGTTTTGGGCAAACAAGTGTAGAGCTCGGGCGAATCTGAAGGCAAGACTGCACAGAGCCAAATCCGGGTCTTGTAGATCTTGAACAATTCCTTGATCAAACCACGGAAATCAATGCGCTTGAATCCTGCAAAGTAGTAGAAGATCAACTTCTTAAAGTCGTACTGGTACTCCACATTGATCAAGTTCAAGTCATTCTCAAGCTTGAGCTCCTTGATCTTGTTGTGGCACGTAAGGAACGCCTTTTTCTCCTCCAAGAACTTGGCCCCCAACCGTTGCACCTCTTTGGGCGTTGCAAACCGTAAGACCTGCTTTGTCGGTAAACTGATGATGAACTCGTTGTCTTCGTTGGATAAATGGTGATTGGCCAAGATTTTGGCCGCGTCCATGGTGGTGGAGTGGATTCCGCCCAAATGGTTGTTTTTAACCGAGGAAGATGCCAGGTTGGGATCCAAGATGGTCAACGACTTCAAGTGTTCGATTTTCTTGAGGAAGTTGAAGAGAATGGCCATATCCAACTGCACCAACGGCTCGAGGATCATCACCAAGTCCTTGCCTCGGTCACCGTCCACGATCACCAAGTCGTCGTTTTGGAGGTAAATGTTGGAGTTGCTGGGGTACGACAAGAGATCCAACTTGCCGTTTTTGTTGATCACAAGACAGAGCATTTTATGGTTGAAGGTGAGGTTGTTTGCGTTCTTGATGAAATGTATGAGTTTTCCCACCACCGGGCTGGCCAAGAGTGTATGCAAGTTGCCTACTATGGTCTTGCTCAATTCCACATCCTGGAAGTACCTTGAAGCCTGCAAAAAAAGGCTTTTGAGCTCGACCGATGCAAGGATGTACTGGTCTCTCAAAATAAGCCCGTTTTCCAACTTCATCGACTGCTCAAAGGGAGCAGGTTGTTTTTTGAGGGTCGAGACTGGCTCAGGGGCCATGGTATAGGGCCCATAGTCTTGCAGAGAAGGCAGTTGGGTTGAGTGAGGCTGGTACTCTGCCAATTGGGAAGGACGGCGGGCTTGAAAGTCCGAGAAGTTAGCATTAAGCGAAAGTCCATCCAAAGAATCGGCCAACTGTCCAACACCCCCAAACTCCTTCTTGGATTTTAACCCGTAATTGTTGGCAGCAGCAATCGTAGCAAGCGAATGTTTTTGCAGCGAGCCAGATGGCCCGTATTTGGGCCCAGGGCTTCCGGGGGAGTTCCGGGTAAACAGTTCAGCCGCATAGGACGGCCGGCGGGATGAGATGTTGCCGATTCCACCCTGGAGTTCGCGGGGTAAGTGGAAGGAGTCTGCACCTAGACGGCCAAAGGGGCTCTTGTGGAGGTTTGAGTTGTGCAAGCTGGAAAGGGGAGTGTGAAGGTTATGAGGAGATTGGGAGGGGTTGTAGGCGTACTCAAGCAGGAAGCTCGGGTTGAAAGGAGCCAAGGAGCCGGGATCATAGGAGCCCGAATCGTAACCCGAGTCATAAGTAGTGGGGTCATAATTGGAGGGGTCAAAAGCAGAAGCGTTGACCTTTGAACTAGGCCCCAAAGTGTCTTGTTTTTGCAACTTGAGCAAATTATCCAGTAACAAATTGTTGAAGGAGAAGTGATTAAGGCCATAGCCACTCACATGCAGGTTCTGGGCGTTAGGATCAAGGGGGACCGGTAACGTCAGCACAGGCACATTCAAAGCATTCAAGGGCACATTGACATTATTTAGGTTCACATTATTTGACATATTATTTGGATTCACATTATTCACATTATTTGGATTCACATTATTTGGATTCATATTGCTCGGGTTATTCTGATTGTTTGGAGGGTCACTCGGGGGTAGGGATTGCAGAAACACAGTGCTTCTGGGATCCAAGCCTAGACCTTGGTTAGGCGCTAGCGAATTCTGGCGGGTTCGGGTGGACCCAGCGCCAAGAAAATCGGGATAATTAAAACTCATGGAGTGAATAGCCAAGGATGGCGAAAGTGGGGCGGGGGGAGTAAGTAGGGGCTGGTTCAGAGACGTGTCAAGGGCGTCTATACAGTAAGGAAGCAATGGAGAAATGGAAAGTCAAGAGTATAGCACAGTGGGATTAGAAAAGGGAGGGAAAGTTGCAACAGGCAGATTAGGCGGCTGTTCGGGTGACGTGGCCTCTAGGGATTCCAAAAGTCACGCTATATCGTATAGAGGTGGAAGAAAAGACTGCGGGAAGTGTGTGTTTAGCTGAGTGTGTAGGAGTGTAGAGGTGCGACCGGCTCATGGCGCGCGGCCAGGCCAGTCCTGTCCGAGTCAGCCAAAGCAGACTAAGACCAAAAAGTAAACAAAAAAAAAATAAGAAAATGGGATTAAAAAAAAAAGAAAAAAAAAGGGTGAATAAAGGAGGACATCTTATAATGCATTATGATGTATAGAGCAATTTTAATTTATAGAAAGTAGAATTTGGGGAGTATGAAGTAGTTAGTAGTGGTGAGAGGAATGATGTGAAGTGGGGTGGTAGTGTGTTATTATGAGTGTAGGTCAGCAATAGTCATCAGTAGAGTAAGGTTAAGACCAGAGAGAGGAGACAAGAGAAGAGGAGACAAGAGGAGAAGAAAGAAATAGAGTTAATAAATTAATAGATGAAAATTAGAGTAGTTAAATTATAGTAGTCGAATAAGACACTGTTAGTATACTGTTAGTATACTGTTAGTATACTGTTAGTATACTGTTAGTATACTGTTAGTATACTCTTAGTACACTGTTTAATAGACTGCTAAAATTGTGGTTGAATTTTATGGGTAGATTTCTATGGATGATTATGGTGGGCACGGCTGATGTGTTAGCAACCAAAAGTGCGAAGTGGTGCGCACTAGCTAACGAGACGGGTAAAGACTGTGAGACTGTGAGACTGCGACACTGTGAGACTGTGAGACTGAGACTGTGAGACTGAGACTGTGAGACTGAGACTGTGAGACTGAGACTGTGAGACTAAGGCTAAGAGTGAGTGAGGACTCTGATGCTCACGTGGCACTCACCTGAAACTCGACGCTCACCTGACGCTCACTCGACGCTCAGAGCGCCTTAAACACGGTCTTAAACACGGTGCACGTGACCGCACACCTTTATTTCATTGTTAGCTGTTTGACTTGGGAATTTCTTGGTTGGGTCTCGTGAATCGTGTATGTAGTGTTTTGGGTACATGGTACTTTGTTTTTGTTTTTGTTAATTGTTTTTGTTTCTGAATTCTGTGTCCATTATTGTTTGGTGTCTAGTGTTAGTGTGTATGGTTCTTCAGTGAGCTGGATGTGTGGGGGTTGTTTCTGGTTTTGTAGAAAAATGGCGCTCGCAGACTATAATGTGATGCTTTAAATGGTGCTATAAAATCCACCACCCTTTTTTAAGAGCAGGAATTTTCAAATCCAATTTCAATTTGCTTGGATTTTATTATGAAAAATTTTGATGGGGGTTTTGGGGGTGGTACTGCAGATAAGCAATTTGAGTGCAACTCATTAATCTACCTCCCATCAGCAAAAATCCAAAAAATAAATAATTGATATAATTTAAAGGATCTATATGCAGGAGACTAGAAGTGGAGACTTTTACCCCTTTTCTCGGGCCAGGTCCGATTCGATTGGCAGTCTCCTAGTTTCAACATATTGTTTTAGTATATATTAATATACAGGGATATGTAAGTTGTACCTTACAAGACCCAAGTCTTAAGACGGGGTGCGGAAACGCTTGATATTTATCCACTCGTCTATGTCCTGCACATTCCTATTGTCTGCATACAACATATCCACGAAGTACCTCGCCTCCGTACATGCTAGGTACTCGTTGACACCTAGCGGTGGGGGAATAGTTAGTCAGTGCTCAACCTTTGAATTCGCTAACAACATATGGTGACTAGTACTTAGACTACATCTGATCAGTAACCTACATACCATTATAAACTATAACCATAAATTGACTATCTCTGTGGACCATTAAAGTTATTCAGTGTACGGAAATTGACGATGGTACTAAGGCCCAGTCATTACACTAATAGACTATACCACTTAGGAAATTGATTAAGTAAAATTTGGTAGAGTTACAGTTTCATGAGTACTAATCGATAAAAGTGTAGTTTATATTAGTACTGATCGGTAAAAGTGCAGTTTTATGAGTTCTGATCGATTAAAAGGTTTATATTAGTACTGATTGGTATAAGTAGAGCTTTATGAGTACTGAAATCTACAGCAGAATTATAAATATATACTGCCCCATTTTGAATACCTATTTGTTGAGGTAGGTGCAAATTGATTCATAGGTACTGATTCAATGAGTAGTTGACATTACGTCTGTATTATGGGTACTGATGAATCTACTGGAAAGTGACGAAAGTCAAATAAATGTCAGTGAACAAAAGACTGACAGTTGAAAGAAGTAGTCAAGTTGAATGGTGACTGTTAGATCCAAGATGGGTGGAATACAACCCATATAGGAATTGAGCTCACGTGCCCATTTAATCGGGAACCGATGCTACTATGCCCCTTTCGGGTTCACCGTTACTACGCCCCTTTGGCTACCTTCCTGCAGATTACTTAATGGGAACCGATTCCTTATCTTGAGGAATCTTCAACAAATATAGTTTCGAATAGGCGATTAACATTCTTACAAGAATTTAACAGTGACGGTGGCATATTAAGTGAGTTAAGTGAGTTAAGTGAGTTAAGTGAGTTAAGTGAGTTAAGTGAGTTAAATGAGTCTGGTGAGTCTGGTGAGTTAAATGACTTAAGTGAGTTAAGTGAGTGGAGAAACTAAATATTACAGCTTGGAAGAAATGGTGATGTTGGTACTGAACAAAGTGTACCTTCAAATATAAGTAGTGGTTATTCATACTCCAAATTGATATAATTTTGTTCATATTATCCCGAATCTATGGCTTCTTCCAGGAACAGTACATCCTAATTGATCAGGCTCTATATAATGCCTCTATTAATCATCAGACTATTCTATACACTATTCTATACACTATTCTTTACACTATTCTATACACTATTCTATAAACTATTCTATACACTATTCTATAACTATTCTATACACTATTCTATACACTATTCTATAACTATTCTATACACTATTCTTTACACCATTCTATAAACTATTCTATACACCATGTGTATTGGTATATGCTTGGATAGACATATCTTCCAACAGTTTCCTTGGTATCAGCTCATTTCGCCCATCTCCTCATGCTTAAAAAAACAATTGGTCACAGCACAGAAGCCCACCTCGGAGTAATATCCTTCTCACCATTTCCCAACTACTGTTTCCATTCCACTCCACATCTACTCCATAATATAATACCATAATGAGAGTTTCATAGGTCACCATAATATAATACCATAATATAATTGTTAGATCCACCATGGTCAGGGGCCTGCCTATAGAGGTATCATGAAGCCTACTCGGTCCGATAGTAACAATGGCCATGTCATCATTGTACAAAGTAATATGATGGCTATTCTAGAACATTCCTTTCCTGTAGATTAGATGAAGCATCTTCCGCAACGATAGTTGCGGCACCAGGTGCACCATAGATTAACCATGGTGGGATGTCCAGTGGACAGTTACTGAGGGACACTGTCCTCATAGTCTCGTCAAGGTATGTAAACACTTGGGGGGGTGTTTACTTCAAGAGAAGAGGAAGAGGTAGAGTTGTCAGTGTCCATTGAAGTATTGGTGGGTCTGGTCTTTGGAGACATCTTTGGTATGTCCCAAACAGATGATATTTGATTAGTGGAGAGTTTTTCGAATGCCACGTTTCTCTCAATGTTATATAAGCCGCTCCTGCTATTCTTTTTGAGGAAGTATCAACGGACATAGTATTAATATAAGGCATAAAAATATCAAAGAACATAACAACAATGCCATAGTATAAGACCATAATATAAGACCATGATATAAGACCATGATATAGCACAATAACATAGCACCATAATAAGAGTGGTAGTATCACCGCTTTCAGAGTAAGATGCACTTTGGATACATTAGTAAGTTGACACCATCCATCTTTATCAGAATCTTTATGATGCAAGTGTTGAGTCATGCCAGCTACTCCAATGCTTTCTATGTGCATATATCTACTACTATACTACTACTGTACTACTACTACTGTACTACTACTACTGTACTACTACTATGCTACTTTACTACTAGACTACTGTACTACTGTACTACTAGACTACTGTACTACTAGACTACTACTACTCCTACTACTACCACTACTACTAATACTATGTCACTATGTCACTACTTCTACTAACTACTAACTACTGACTACTGACTATACTTCTACTAACTACTAACTACTGACTACTGACTATACTTGTTAGATTGTTGTTACGTCAGGTACTCTGTTTACTATGGTCATTCGTCAATGATTCCTCAAAAGGAGGAATCTGAACTGCTTATATAACTTTTCAAGAGAAGTGGTGTCTGGTAAATGGCTGGGTAGAAGCCTTTAAACAATGAACATTGTTAGTATCAGGAAGAGAGGCTTCATAATACCTCAATAGGTAGAGAGCACCATCTCTAATGGATCTAAAAATACTACTACTATACTACGACTATAACACACGACTATACTCTGAAGTACTGTGCTGGTTTGATAGTGTGCTATGATGATTTACTTGAATACTATGACCCTGCATAGGACTACCAGTCTTCCAAACTAAAATATTCAGTAGCATCATAGCAAATACTATAATAAGAGTAGACTAATAAGAGTAGTCTATTTCCTAGTCCATGGCCAAAATTGTATTTATTTCCATATTCCTTCCCTTATTCCATATCCTTGATCTACTCTATACTCTTCATAGTCTTCATATCATTAAATAATATCATTATAAACTCCATGAGTCCTACTTCTTAGACCACTAGGGCCTCCACCTATGATACAGTTCCACCTTCCCTCAGACATGACTGAAAGCTCCATCTCAAATTTATCATACCTCAACAATAAGATGGTCCAGTATAGTCCTTATAGTCAGTATAGTTAGAATAGTCAGTATAGTCAGTATAGTCAGTATAATTTGTATAATCAGTATAGTAGTATAGTAGTATAGTAGTATAGTAGTATAGTAGTATAGTAGTACAGTAGTATAGTTACTACCATGTGTATCCCATGTACTATATAAGGTCTATGAGGTCTATGAGATCTATGGATACTACTATGGGTACTACTATGAAAGAGGTTTGAGGTGAGGGATTGTGGCTGTGACTACCAAGGCTGGGTCGACTACGGCTGTAAACTTGGCCTACAAGATAGAGCTAGTACTACTACATCCCTAACACCAAGCAAGACGAAGTGCTACTAAACCTTGAAGAGCACAGTCAGTATAGTGGTATAGTGGTATAGTGGTATAGTCCATGGTCCATACCATAGTCCTTCCATTATTCCACTCACACCTTAATATTAATCCACAGGCCATTATTACATACCATAATTCCATACTTCAATTAAATCATACTTGCTACCCAAATCCATCCCATATCGATAATCCATTCCATATCGATAACCCATCCCATATTGATAATCCCTATTCCATAATTCAAAATGAATAACCATTCATCCCACCTATCTCCATCTCCGATACATCCTAGCTCTCCTAGTGCCTGATAAAATCTCCTATATCTTAATCCCTATCCCTCCTTATCTCCTCTCGCAAGGGTTCACTATTGCGGCACTTTCTACTTCGACTTGGCGAAACCAGTGCCTGCTTTAGGGGGGTAGTTGGGGTCTGTGTCGTTGTCCACAGGTTCACAGTTACACCACTCAGACTTGGCGGTAGAGTCCATCACGCTGCCAATGTGGCTGCCACACCCGGTCCACGACTTGTGGTGGCAAATCCCGCAAATAGCTGTCTTGCACATTTTAGTCTGTCAATGAATGTTAGTGATCAAATAGAAATCAGTAATGGTAATCAATAGTGGTGATTGATTACTAGTAGTTGACGGTTTTTAATGATTGGTTGTTGTTAATTGATGTCAAAGAATGATTGTTCAATTAAGTGGTATTGGAGGGGAGGGAAACATTTGTGGGGGGAGGCTGCTCTTTATACCCGGCTTATCAGCGCGGCCTGCATGAGAGCACGGAATGTGATTTTCCTCCCGATTCCCGAAACAAGGCCTCACTAATTTTTTTTTGGGTTCCTACACGACCAGAGTTCCCCATCACGCAATTGGTTTAATGACCCAGAATTAGGCCCTTTTTGCTTGGCCTTCGGAAGAACGGATCTTTCTTAAGTGGGTCCTGCATAAAGCACAAAGTGGCCTGTTTAAATGTCTCTTGGCACCAACAATTGCATGGCAAGGTCATGGTATCCGTATACTCCAAGCCTAAAGCTGCCGAAACCTAGTGTCTGCAGGAATGGACGTGATGAATCTGCCTTACTACAAATGGTCTAATCCTGCATCCCCACTAGATACTCTCAATTTGGAATCCACACAATCGAAGGTTAGATGCAGGAGTATGTATTGAAAGTTGAAGGGTATTTTACTTTGAAAAGAACTAGACTAGAACATAGCATTATATGCAGACCATTGTCTATATATATATATATTTCATACAGGACAATCCGTATAAAAGGCATTTAGAAAGCGGAGCACCGGTCATACTATTATTTCGAAAGATAATGTCATATCTAAATGACTTGCATGGTAATATGTATGCAGGATAGTTGGTTAAGTAGGTTCACTAGTAATTTCTCCTCAACCTGTCATCTCTCACTATAATCAACCAGTAGTTCCCCAATACTATTTGAAGCCTACATGTCTATCAATACTTAGTTATATCTGGTACCATGAAGGTCCGATACTAGTACTATGAAGGTCCGAGTCCTTGTAATGTATAGTGCCCTAATGCAACACCCCCATACTAGTACATGACTAGATAATAATAATGTGGGGTAGTGGTTTTGTCTCGGCATAGAGGACTGGTTAGTATAGGTCTTATATCCAGGACATTCTTACTATTGGCCCCTTGCCAATTCTTTTCTGTCGGCACCACATACCACCATAATTGATCAATACTCAGTACAGGCCATTAACCACTACATTTACTAATTGTCACCACTGTATTGTTACCATTGTACCATTCTGTATGCTCACTACCCCGCACTATCTATCCATCTCCATCTCCATCTCCATACCTCCGTACCTTCTGTACCCTCCATACCCTCTGTACCTTCTGTACCTTCTGTACATTCTGTACCCTCCATACCCTCCATACCCTCCATACATCCATACATCCATACATCCATACCCTCCATACATCCATGCCCTCCATACATCCATGCCCTCCATGTCTATACTAATACTCGCTACTATTACTGATTGCTTATTACTGCTACCAAACTACGCCTACCTACACTTATAGTACTTTTCAATGGTTCTTTATATATATTGTTTGTTATCAGTATAGACAAGGTAATTGTAAACTGGCTAGTGAATATCACTACTCACCACTGCTCACCACTTTGATTACTTACTACTGACTACTGACTACTGACTACTGACTACTGACTACTGACTACTGACTACTTACTACTTACTACTGACTACTTACTACTCACTACTGACTACTTACTACTGACTACTTACTACTGACTACTGACTACTTACTACTCACTACTGACTACTTACTACTTACTACTTACTACTGACTACTTACTAGATAGTACTCACTAGTACTCAATCACTACCAAAATAAATTCTAGTACTCCTATGGAATTCCAGTACTACACTATTATACTATACATTACTCTTCCATATTACTTCACTATACTAAACTTCTTTAGCACTCTATAGTACACTACTCTATATAACTCTATAGTACACTTATACACTACTATACTAAGGTCCTACAATATACAATAAGTTGTAGTACTTAAATAATACCATAGTATCAGCACCACAAACCTTGGGCAAGGGAGTGGAATCATGCTTGGTTCTGTTTGAGGCACTTAACTCCCGGCTCCTATCGAGGCTTGGCCTCCTGAAATCAATGCTAGATGTAAGCTGGTTGTGCCGGGGATAAGATCTAAATCGTCGTCGTCCTCATCATCGTAGCCACCTCTAGCTTCGACAAAAGCTGCCGCGGCTTCATGCTGGTCAAACACTACCACACCACACTACACCACACCACACTACACCACTATACTATACTACTATACTACTATACTACTATACTACTATACTACTATACTACTATACTTCTACACTATATTACTACAGTAGTATTTGTATGATGTCTACTAATACCACTACTATTTTATACACTAGTTTATAGTACTACTACTCACTACCGGTGTTCACCAGTCACTATTGACTGCTAAATACTATTTACTACTACTGACTACTGACTACTGACTACTGACTACTGACTACTTACTTATTACTTATTACTTAATTACTACTCACTACTCATTACTGACTACTGACTACTTAGTACTATTGAAAGCCGAATGACTGATAACTGATACCAACATCTATATTCTTGTACTCATGTTATTTCTACTTATCCTAGACTTTGTAACAATACCATCATGTCACTATTGGTACATTTTAGTCCTCCAATATAAGTCTACGTGATTGACATCGGATTAACTATCACTAATATATACATCCCAGCTCTAATACTTTACCTAATCACCACAGCAACTGTACCTAGTCATAATCCTTATATTATGTTATAGTTTGACTGATATAGTATGTCAGAATATATTTTAGTGGTATATCACATGTCAATATTATGGCATATGGTGTGTTTTGAGCCATTAAGATGATACTGAATGGACCAAATTAGTAGACTAACATATGTATTTCCGAATGATAAAATAATTATAGTACACTAAGTACCAAATAAGACTAGGGAGAGGTTTTTTTTATATCAAAGGCTTTACAAAATACAACCATTTACG
The DNA here is from genome assembly GCA_002370635.1 of Metschnikowia cerradonensis. NCBI lineage: Eukaryota > Fungi > Ascomycota > Pichiomycetes > Serinales > Metschnikowiaceae > Metschnikowia > Metschnikowia cerradonensis. Next base: position 98,487 of record NKZD01001740.1, read on the forward strand.
AATTTACAAATCGGATGCTTTGTTGGAGTTGTGCATATTCTACGAGTCTTTAAAGTATGAATATTGTTGTATTGTTTCCGGTGAGTGAGGTTTAACATGTACCAGGAAATTCAGACATGAAGAAGCAACGAAAACACCAAGCTGGCAAACCAATAACGAAAAGAAAACAAAATAAGTACGGTGAATATTTTGACAACTTACCGTGTTATTTGCTGGACTTTAGCTTCCGTGTGCAGACCAGCCGATAGTAACGAGACGTCGTTCGCCTACAAGTTTGCCTTTGAGTCTACGGAAACCCCAAATATTCTTGCCTTGACTAGACAATAGTTGCTTCACTTGGAAGGCAAGACCGACATCATCATTGAGTCACGGTGTGTTGTAGTATGTGGTGTGTTGTATGTGACAATGTAATATGGATATCCTCCATGTATGCTATACATTACTCTATGTACGAGGTACTCTACTTTTCAGGTTGCTTGAGTTCACTATGTACTCTATACTCTAAACCTCATTCTGTTTTTAAGATATAGACATTATTGGGTGTATCGCCTCCATTATCTACAATCCTACTATAGTCAACCTTACCATAGCGCTAAACGTGGAGATAGAGAAGCTAGTATAAATACCATTATTCTTTATTTCAGAATGAGTGACACTTGAAAGTCGAAATTTTTAGACTACCATGGTTGGACCTTGACTACATAATTCAACTAAAGCTCAGAGACATTGCAGCAATTGCCATTCATTCAAAAGTGACTAAAAAGTAGTAGAAAAGTGACAAAGCATTCATTCAAAAGTGACTGAGAAGTAGTAGAAAATGAGAAGTAAGAAGTAAATAGGTACAGTATGTTCACTACTTATTAATTTGTAAAAAATTCCGACCACAGGTTGAGTATAGGAATGCATTTCAAGAGCTATAGATGAATGGCTAAAAATAGTAGATATAATAATAACAAACTAAATTTGCATATTTCCTGGGCTACTTCTATATTTCTGAGAGGCCTTGATAAATTTATTCTCATTTCACTGATGCTGTTAGATTCTTGTAAGTACGTTTATTACCAAATCGAATCTATATTCGTTGATGATTCCTCAATAAGAGGAATCTGCCGCCATTATAGTCTGCCGGAAGGTAGCCGAAGGGGTGTAGTAACGGTGAACCGAGAAGGGGTGTTGTAACGATGAACCCGAAAGGAGGCGTAGTAGCATCGGTTCCCGATTAACTGGGCACGTGAGCTCAATACCTATATGGGTTGCATTCCACCCATCTTGGATCTAATAGATGCTAGTGTACATCCATGGCATAATACTATACTGGTACATACTCCATATTGTACTACTATGTCAAGGCTCTACACTATAGTGCATTCCCATTGTGTAAGTCACAAATTACCACGATCTTCTGCTGTAAGATTCTACACTTACATCACTGTACTTCTATGTTACATCTGATTTCATTACCATTTTCCGATATTGTACTACTAGACTACTTTCTATACTGTACTAATGTACTATATTAAGAGTAAGAGTAAGAAGTATATTGGATAGGTTCAATCAGAGACAAGAATTCTAACGGGCTTCTAAGTTAATCGGATCTTCCAGGAACGATGACCTAACGATGACTAAGTATTCTGAACGGCTACTATTAGTAGGAACTCACCTGAACAGCGTTATGAGGCATACTACGAAGTGTATCAAGTTAAAGAAACATCAAAGTATTTCAAGAAGTAAAGAAAGAACTTAAACTAAGAACTAAAACTAAGAACCAAATAAATATACTTCATGTGTAATAAGAGGAACAAAAAGATTACCAAGTAAAAGGAAGATACATGATGTTTAAGAAGTATACTGTATAACATATACTAAAAAGTGTGGTAAGTAACTGCAATAAAAATCATTGAAAGTATGAAGTAGAACAAGTTCATCATCAGTAGTATGAGAATTCTGAAGCATAAGAAGCATGAAAAAGTACTAGGTATATTTAGTATGTTAAATAGAAATGTAAGTAAGTGTATGGAGTTCAAGAAGTATCAGGGTATCAGGGTAGAGTATTAGAAGTTCACCGTTAGAAATCACAAGTATAGGAGTGTATTTACGTTCAATAACAAGAGAAGGGTATTTGAATTATCAGTAGTACTAAGAAGTCAAGTTCAGAGTTCAGAGTTCAGAGTTCAGAGGTCAGAGGTCAGAGGTCAGAGGTCAGAGGTCAGAGGTCAGAGGTCAGAGTTCAGTAGTAACAAGCAACAAGTAAATTGAAGTAAACTAACAAGTAAAGTAGAGTAACAAGTATGAAGCAAGAGTGATTGAAGAAGTAGGAAGTAGAAGGAGGATCTGAAAAATTGGGATACCAACAAGTCAGCTTAGAAGTCAGCTTAGAAGTTAAAAGTACATTTAGATGTAGATGTAGAAGTAACAAGTCATGCCACTGTTATTTAATGATAGAGTTTACCTCTAGATTAGGCACTAGTAGACTAATAGACTACTACACTATTAGACTATAAGGTGGTAGATTATAAGGTGGTAGACTAATAGAGAGAAATTGAATGTGATCGATAGCTATTGGATCATTTCATGGTGTAGATCCTTAGACGATACACTTTATACTACGAGACACTCATTTACACTCCTGAACCTTACTCTACAAAACAAGTAACAAGTAAAGTAGAAGTAGAAGTAACAACTAACTAATAACTAAAGTTGAAGTAACAAGTAAAGTAGAAGTAGAAGTAACAACTAACTAATAACTAAAGTTGAAGTAACAAGTAACAGTAGAATTAGAAGTAGGTGAGAAGTTAGAGTGGAAAAAAGAGTGGGTAGGTGATGTTGGAGGAGGATTACTTTTTCTTGATCCCTCAACTGGTTCAATGGCTGTTCAACTGGTTCAACTGTTTGTTCAAATTGGTTCAACGTCTATTATGAGTTAACGTCTGTTCAATTGAAGTAAAGTCTGAGTTAACGTCCGTTCAATTGCTCACGCCTGTTCAATAGTATTTCTTCAAGTGATGTCCGTTGAGATTTCCAGATCCGCCGCGCACACAAACAATCGTAGTAGCCCGTTCGCTCATTTTGACCTCTTCACATCATCATTTAATTGTGTATCCGCTTCTCACCACACCATCCAGAATACACACCAAGCCATTCAAAAAAAACACACAAAAAAACACACAAAAAATACACACAAAAAATACACAAAAAATACACACAAAAAATACACACAAAAAAAATACTCTAAAAACACTAGAAACTACCCACCAAACCATCAATACAATAAAATTAAATAAAATACAATATTATGGAAATGTGAAATTGTAACCACTTACATATAAAATTACTATATATCACTAAATGCATTGGTTTGTATTGGTTCCATGTATGTGTACTTAATATAAGTGTTTGTATTGGTGCTTGGTGCTTGGTGCTTGAGGGTGGTGAGATCGGATCGATGTGTTTTCCTGCATGTGTCCAGCATTCAATAAATCAACACTAGAACTAACCCTTAGGCAAGAAACTATAACCCCTGACTAAATCACTAGCTTTATTACTATACACACTTACTCATCTATTGGTGGACTTTTATTGCTTATATATAAACGGTTGTTGGATCCAAAACAAAGGGGGGCTCTCTTGTTTGAGCTCCAACACAGATATGTGAGCCTCTCAACATCCTCCGACTTGTTCTCTATGGGCTTCAATGACGTCTCCATCCTCCAAGTCCAAATCCTCGGGAGTATTGTCGGGGGAAACACGTGCACCATCAATCAAGAATCTCAACGATTCCATGGACTTACCTTGTCTCTTGCAAAAGGCCTCCATCAAACGCTTCATGGGCGTGGTTTTTTTGATTTTGAAAAAGATCTCTGCGGTACCGTCGCTGACCTTGAGGTTTATGTGGGTGTCGGACTTTTCTTCCTTGGGTTGTTCAGACATTGTGGGGGTGTGGTTAATAAAAGTTTGTCTCCGTTTATCGTTGATGTTTGCCATTCGCGCGCCTGTATGCAGGTACAAACTATAACTTTTGCTAATCTTTTCTCAAACCTAATCTTCCGATCCAATATTTTGATGATCTCAATCAATGAAGTCACCCTGTTTTCTCGTACAATTCTTTTCATCTCCACATATTAAAAAAAAAAAACATGTTTAAAGTTTAGTCTTTGCCTCGACTCATGAATGGATCACATGACCACATCCATACGCTGATCTCAGTTTTTCATTCATTGTTGTTTTCATCATGGGGTTTGTTCTTGTGACTGTCCATTTTTTATCCGTCAGACTTTTTATCATCTTTTTGGTGACTGGCTATTTTCATCATCTTTTTCGTGACTGTCAATTTTCATCATGTTTCATGTTTTTCCCATGTGAAACGGTGCGGCTGAACTCTGAAACACTGCTATGACACATGAGATCGATCGCACGCATCTCAAATCTTGAAACGGTTCCTCATGTGTACTGCACAAATGCAAGGTACCACATATTAAACACATGGACGATTCTGAAACAGACTGCTGGGTATCTGAAACAAATCCGCTTGTAATTATTCTGAAACAATTCAACTTCTTCCAAAAAAGTTGCATCTTCATAGGCACTTTCTTCCGACTCTCTCTTTTCCTCCTCTGATTGTCTCATTCTGACCATTTATTTCCTCCATGAGACAGTACCTTAGCAAATGGGAGATCTTCTCCCAGAGTATCATCAACCAGTATGTTCTTTTCTTGATGCTTGGTACCATCCGGCTATATCTCTCCATGCAGTCGCTACTCACAACCTTGGGAATCCATCGAGCTGCAGCCATGGTCTTGTGTCAGGAGGTGCAGAAGGCCCGAGCTATGGCGGACCAAGTGCCTGAAAAGACGGCCCAGGTGGTTGCTCTTTTGGTACAAGGATTCTGTGACCAGATGTGGAAAGCGGCCCGGCTTCTGCTTTTGGCCATGGTGGTCATCATCAAAGACCTAATTGCCTTTTTCATCGACATCTACCTCGGCACTCTCACGTGCTTATTGACTGCAACAATCCGGGGCATTTTGGACTTGGTCGCTGATATATTGAGGGAGATCACCCAGGCCGTTGAGACTGTGGTCAATGGCTTTATCGATAAATTCCAGGAAGCACTTTCCTCGGTATCATCCGTCATCAACACCATCATTGCAGGTGTAGATGCCATCAAAAGTCTCTTTTCCTCTGATAACAGCCACATTTCAAGTGCAGTCAACAAACTCAACCTCACCATTTCAGACCTCAACGATATCCATATTCTGACCAAATATACGACGAAAATCGAGGCGTTGGCCGATGAAATCCCAAATTTCTCCATGATCTTATCGAACGTCACGGATATTTTGACCTTACCGTTGACAAAGTTCTCCAACCAATTGGAACAGAGCTTTTCTGTGCTGTCCAACTTCACGCTTCCAGAATTTGCCACAAAGAAAGCTTCGTATTCGCCATGTACACATCTCGACACTCTTCTTGCTCGAGCACTTAGTGACTTCCAAAAGTCAATCACTTATGCCACCATTGGCCTATGCACCTTGACGGTTCTGGTGATTCTTGTCTCCTGCGTACTTTCTTTTTTCAAAAACAAAAGCTGGGGCAACTTATTGAACGAGCTCAGTTTCAGAGAGTCCCCGGTGGATATAGGAAATGCGCTCCAGACTCATGAGTATGGAGTCATGCGGTATTTGGTTCGGAACTTAAAGCCACGCATCCTCTGGTTGATTTCTTTTATGACCACTTCCAATCTCATGAGTGTTCTTGCCGTGGCTCTAATTGGAGCCATCACTGCACTTGTGCAATATTGTCTTATCTGCGGCATGCAGTCCCAACTTTCCACCATCTCCAGGAACTTAACAAATTCGAATTCCAGTTCCACCAACTCCACAAGTCCCAATCCCACCACCTATTTCAATTCCACCAATTTGAATTCCACTTATTCCAATTCCAATTTCGCCGATTCCACCTATGTTGTCGATTCCATCTATTTCAACACCGCCAACTTCATCAATTCAACCTATCCCAACTCCACTTATTTCAACTCCACCAACTCCACGAATTCCAGCTCTAACTCCACTGAATCCACTGCAAACCTGCATTTTCTCAACTCGGTACAGGACGCAGTTAATAACCTGACCCTGGTCATCAACACTAAACTCCTAGGCGGAGTACATTCCCACTCAGAAGAACTAGTCAATGCCATAAGCACATTTCAAACCTCGCTTAATGATACCATCTTCTCTGTTTTCGGTACCTCCTTCCTTGCCGAACCCTTTGAAACCATCGTGTACTGCACAGTGGGCAGGAAGATCGATTCCATCAAGAAAGGTATTGTTTGGATCCAGAACAATACTCGTATAGATCCCCCTCAAATCTATGAAAAAGACCGGCTTATAAGATTGCTCTCATATTCGCCTTCTGAAGTGGACACCATCAATGAGACGGTAGGAGTCCTTCAAAAGCTTCTCCTGGCCTCTAAAAAGTCGATCTTAGTGGAGTGTTATATCTCCGCCGCTTTCTTTGGCATATGGCTCTTGTACCTCTGTGCAGGCATAGCCGTTGTTTTCTGGAGAGAAAGACGACCGGCCATCAGCTGGCCTTCACGAATGGCCCCGGATGCTCAGAAACAGTATCAATACCCATTCAATGACTTAGGAGAGAAACTTTAGATGTCCAAAAAAATTCCAATATTTCATCATTTATATTTCGTAATCGGACACAACATGGATATCGGTTTCGGTGCCATCAAAAAACTCCGGCTGATCGTCTCTGCTCAAGTTCTCATCGTAGCTCATTTCTCGCTCTCCATCAGAGGTTAAACTCGGCATCCCAGGCGCTTTCTTGTAGAGTTCGGGCTCTGCTACTGCATCGGCCCTTTCGGTCTTTTTCCACCGCTTGTATTCATTGTACCTCTGCTCGTCCTTATCTGCCTGATCATATTTCTTTGAATCAACATCAGAGTCTATCTGCGTTCCCAAATGAGTATCTTCCACCAACGTCACATGCTCGAGTCCTGCAGGCATGAACTGCTGTTTCACGATTCCATGCTTATAATTGGGGTTGTATTTGTAAGAGTGTCCATACCCGAGGTCCTTCATCAATGCTGTGGGGGCATTTCTCAAATGGAGAGGAATGGGAGCGGCCATGGCCTCGGGGTTTTCCGAAATAAGACTCTGTGCTTTTCGGAGGGCCCTATAGGACTTGGTCGATTTCGGAGCACGCGCCAATTTGGCTGCACAGTGTGCAAGCACGATTTCCCCTTCGGGCATCCCTACAAACTGGATGGCTTCCATGGCCGCTATTGCAAACGGCAAACACGACGAGTCTCTGAGCCCAATATCCTCACTGGCGATGATGATCATTCTCCGTGCTATAAATAAAGGGTCTTCTCCGCCTTTAAGCATACGTACCAAGTAGAAAATGGCTGCATCGACATTGGAGCCCCGGACGGCTTTGTGGAAAGCACTAATGGTGTCGTAGTGGTTTTCACCTTGCCTATCATACTTCTGGTGGTAGTTTCGAGAGCTAAGTAGCGGCTGTAGATCCTCTTGGGAAACCCGAATAACGCCAACCTTCCCTTGAGGTATGGAGATACGTTCCTTGTCTTTTTCGGTCACCTCAAATTGCTTGACCTGAAGCCCTGATAGGTAAGCATTTATGGACTCGAGAATGTTAAGAGCCACACGAGAATCGCCCGAACTGAGCTTGGCAATGTGATCAATGGCACTCCTGTCCAATGCTATAAGGTGCAAATGGTGGACAAACTTCCTTGTTTTGTTGAGTAAGAGAAGACCCCTGTTGAGGATTTTCACTAGTGCCTCTTCCGATAACGGATCCATGACAAACGTGTGCATCCGGGAAAGAAGGGCATTGTTGAGGGTGAAGGAGGGGTTTTCCGTGGTGGCTCCAATCACCACCACGGTGCCTTTTTCTATCACGGGGAGGAGCAAGTCCTGGGTGGATTTATTGAAGCGGTGGATTTCGTCAAGAAACAAGATAGTTCTGCGTCCGGTTAAAGACTTTTCGTTTTGGGCCTGTGCAAATGCTTCCTTGAGTTTCTTGGCATTGCTGTCTGCACCTGAAAGTTCAAGGAACTTGTGGTTGGAGGTTTTAGCCACAATTCGGGCCAAGGACGTTTTTCCCACCCCTGGAACGCCCCAAAGAATGAATGAGGGGATATTAGGCGACTGGATCAAGTTCCTCAACACCCCGTTTGGGCCCATGAGTTTTTCTTGGCCAAAGTAGTCTGCTAAAGACTGAGGTCGAAGCCTTTGGGCAAGAGGAAGTTCCGATTCTCTTTTTAACTGTAAGTATTGAGCTGCTTCGCTTCCTGCACTTTTCAGAGCAGATAAAAGGCTAGGCTGTTCTCTTGGTCCATTCGGGACATTCTTCCCGTTCACGTCAGTTTCATTAGGGCCAATTCCATTAGGGTCAACGCTATTGGGATCAATTTTTGGATCGTTTGTGCAATTTTGATCAGATTTCTGGGGTTCTTCAGTAGTTTGGGAGTCTGGCAGGCCCAAAGTCCGCCGCTTGATGCGATTTTCAAGCTCCTCTTGCTTCCGTTTGAGTCTTTTTTCAGCTATCAAGATACTTGTCAATGTGGCACTGGCCTTTTTCGCCTTATCCTGAGATTTCTGGCTACTTTTAAGCCCTAGTGCTGCAAACACGTTTCCCGGTTCTCTGGGGGCTTCACTTCGCCTTCCTTCGGAATTCGGACTCAATTGGGTATTGGGGACTGCATTCTGCGTGGATGTGACTTTCTGTAGCTCTTCAATCTCCGTCACGTCACCATCCTCTGTTTTCGGTTCCGGTAGCGCTTCGTGGTTATCTAGACACGTATTGACATGGCGTTCTATGAACTGGAGGGGGAAGCTTTTGGAGCAGACCGGACACTGTTCCATAGAGTAGCGTTGTGTCAAATCAAACTATCCAGTATTAGATTTCTTTATACTGTTAGTTATTAAGATTTAATAATATTATGGTTCTTGTCTTTGATTTGGTCTTCGATCTTGAAGTCTATGTTCACGTGCCTGGCTAACACTTCATTAGTGTGATTCAACGGTAGTGCATGTAGCAAGACGCGCGAGAGACTTCAGCGACGTTTCGTAGTTCGCAGCGGTTTGTGTATGCATTGCAGCCGTTAGACAGAAAAAAAGGATGAAAAGGGGGAATACAAAAAAAGGTGCTTTTTGTGGAATGCGGGTGCTTTATATATTTGTGATTTTGGTTTTGTGGCACTTTTTCCCCGCTCCTGAAAACTATAAAGCCTCCCCCTTTTCCCCTGTGCGATTTGCAACCACTTTTCCCATCATGCCCCAAATGACAATACCAAACATAAGAGAGTGGTAAATAATCTACTAATGTTTTTGATCTATTTGCTCTTTGAGATGTACGGGTGATTTCTGGATTTAACCTTTTACTTGATATCACTCTGGGCTTCCAAACTTGTGTCCGCGATAAGTATTCCCTGACTTGATCATCTACTAGATAAATTGGCGCATACCTTGGTTTGTTTTCGAACTTGCTTTCTAATAGAAATTTATCTTTCCTTTATGTCTATTATTAAGGAGAGACAGGTCAAAGCTAAACAGCTTCCATTGCTTGAAGAGGTGGATATAAACATTTCGATGTCAGACTTACAACCAAAATATTGCATGAGGCTAGTCAAAACGTATATGGAACAAGAAAAGGGTGTATCAAGTCATAACTACAAGAGTTGAATTTGAAGCTGTCCAAGGATTAGAAGGGAATGCTGGAAGAAAAAAAGACCATCTAAACTTCAACTGCTTTGTGATAGCTGGAGGTGGTCATAAAGTGAGACTCTCAGCACAGCTTGCTGGTACGAACAATACTTTCGAGCTGATTTTGACGCGACTACGGCTTACGCTCCCGAAATTGAATTGTCCATCATTGATTCACGTGACTACTTCACTAGAATTACGCAAATGTTTCTCTGCAATCTCCGGTATATATTCTGTACCTACTGGATTCTATTCCGAACTCGAAATTCCAAGTCTTTTTTTTTCGTTATTCCTTTTGGTGATCATATGGCTGATCAGTGATAAGACTACTTGATGCAGATCATTAACCGCATTTGGAAACCCATCGCGCGTCTTGACTGGCCTGCACGTCTATCTCCATCTTTAGATTGCATCCAGCAAACACCTTGGAATAGCAAGAAATCCGGAATATAAAGACCAAAACTTGATTATCATGACGGTGGATTTGGTATGGAAACTGATTCCCCTCACATCCCGCCAGCTTTCCCTCGCTAGAGTGCTCAGGTGTGGCCAGACGTTCCGATGGAAGAATATCAATAATGTGTGGAGTTTCTCCGCTCCAGACCAAATCATTCTTCTTAAACAGGATAAGGAGAAGCTCCACTATGTAAATATTCCAGCTGTCGGCACCAATCCAGATCCGCTCGAGTTTATTACGGACTACTTCAATCTTTCCGTGGATGTGGAGTCGTTATACGAATTTTGGACCAGCATCGAGAAGAAGCACAGCCCCAGTGGAAAAGTCACGTCTTTCATCCATTTTCCTGGTATCAGGATGTTGCGCCAGGATCCATGGGAAACTGTGGTGCTGTTTATTTGCTCTTCCAATAATAATGTGAAGCGCATCTCCAAGATGTGTGATGCCTTGTGCACCGAATTCGGTGACTACATTGGGGAATTCGAGGGAACCAAGCACTTTTCATTCCCACAACCCGAGAAACTCGCTGCTTCTCAAGTCGAGACGAAACTCCGGGACCTTGGCTTTGGATACAGGGCCAAATACATCCAGCAAACTGCAGCGATGTTCATGGATGAGGAAGTGCCAGAAATCACACTTGAATCGTTGCACAAGCTTCGCACAATGAGCTACGAAGAAGCCCACGAGTATCTCCTTCAGCTTAAAGGAGTAGGGCCCAAGGTGGCGGACTGCATATGTCTCATGGCTTTGGATAAGCATGATGTGGTGCCTGTGGATACGCATGTGATGCAGATTGCCACGCGTGACTATAAGTTCAAAGGCCCCAAGACGCCCAAGGCATACCACCAGGTCAGAAAACACCTCCAAGACTTGTTTGGGCCGTATGCAGGATGGGCTCAGCTGGTTATGTTTGCAGCGGATCTCTCCGATCTCGATAATGGAGTGAATCAGGTGGATGGAGTGGTGGTGAAGCATGAGCATGATGTGCAGGAGACCTCCTCTGACGGGGTAATTAAGGTGAGTAAGAGACTGCTCGAAACCACGGTTGTGAAATTAGAGTCCGACTCCAAAATTCAAAAGAGGAGGAAAGGTAAGGCTTAAGGATGAAAGGTTGGAAAAAAAATGAGGAAGATGAACGGAAATACAATACAATTTAGTGGTCTAGTTGGTACAGTGATCTGAATAATGCAAAGGTTCAAGAATCACTTCTTGATGGGAGCAGGCTTTTTCCAATAGTACTGCTTGTGGGTTCTCCTACATGCCCGCAAACCGCCATGGCCCTTTATCAGCGATACAAGCTGGTTTCTCTCCGGGTCCTGGTCGTGTTCTGGCATGTAGTAGTACTCTTCCTCCAAGGGTTTCCCAGCTGCGTCTTTGCCCAGTCTATATATGACGCCAATGCATGGGACGTTGTGTAGAATGGCTCTAAGTTGTGGGAGCGAGATTTCCGTAACGGCCGCCAGAATGGTGTTCAAAACCGAAGCGGGGGTGGATGAAAGCCGGGAAAAGGCAAGGTGGTTGATAAGGATATTCTCGATTTCGAGCCTATTGTGGAGTCCTTTGATGCTATCGTGGTCGATGATTAACTTACCATTGGCATCATGGATGGCCTTTTCTTTCTTGGCTTTTTTGAGCGATGGTTCTTCGCTGCGGGCTCTTCTTTCCACGATAACAGAAGGAGCAGATTGGACCTCCACCGAACCCTCTTTCTCCATACGCTCTTTCTGGATTTTCCTTTTTCCTTGTTTTTCGGGCAAGTTCAATGACTTTTCGCCCAAGGGCTTTCTGGAACCTTTTGATGGAGTGCTTTCAAAAATAGAGGGGGTTTCCATGGATTGGCGGAACTTCAGAGGGGTTTTTGGCGTTGAAGACGTCATGGCCAAGGGAGTCTCGACCTCAGTTTTTTGTTTCTCGACTTCAGTCTGTCTAGTCTCGACTTCGCTTGCATTATTTTCAACTTCACTTTCCTTCTCTTTGGTCTCAACTCCACTCGTCTTCTCGTTAGAGTATTCATCATCGGTCAATTCCTCATCGCAATCATCAGGATTGACCAATAAGACTGAGGACCCGATCTGCACCAAGACGTTGGGAAACCTTGGCATTTTCACAGTTTCTCCCCGCGAAACATAAAATTCCGTGTGCTGGTAGTCCAAGTGGATGGTTTTGGACACATTGTTGGCCACAAGAGGCTTTCCTGTTTCCCGAAGCAGGTAAACGGGACTAGAATCGGAACTCTCGGGGTCCTTGTTCACGTGACACACCCGAGGAATTATAATTCCAAACCCATTATAGCCGATACACGACAAGGCCATGGAATCTGGGGAGTGGGTTATCTTGAGGTGGATTCTGGAAACACTCTTGTCCACTTTTCCCTTTCTGTTAAGGTGAATATCACAGGACCGAGAGCTGCGGCCAATTGTCAAAGGAGACTTGACCAAAGGCACACGCAACACCAGCGAATGTGGGTTGATTATATTGAAGTCTTTATTAATGGAAACTCCATTAGCCTTATTATCGTGGGTGCTCTTTGGGGTCTGGTCTGAAAGCTGATTTGAGGCCTGGACTGAGACTTGTGCTTCATTTGATTCCAAATCGTCTTCGTGTCTTTGGGGCGAGGAAGAACGACCTAAAGTCGAGGAAGGGTTTGGCGTGGGATAATTGTCCCTGCCCCGAGAATCGTCGGGGACGATGGATTTCTGGAAAGTGTGGTTTTTGTTGCGGAGAGGAGATGCAAACGGGTCATTATGCTCTGGCGCAGCAAGAAGCGGCGACGAAGGCGGAAACTGGGACTCAGACATCTGGGCTTCTTTTAGGAATTTTCTTTACGAAATTTCTTTGTTTTAAAGACTCTTCGAAAGGAGTTGCTGAAATATCAAGAGAAAAGGATGAGAATATTCTGTGGAGCAGATTTCATGCAGCAGCAGACACGCTAGACGCGGGTTTGATTGAGTCTAAACAAACAACGCGAAACGCGCCGCGAAATGTTATGACGGGGGAGGTTTGTTGCATTAGTCGCTTTTTGTGCAAGGCACGACCACTCCCCCCACCCACATCATGAAGTGTCAACCTCCAAGAATCCAAGCGTCTCCGAATCCGGAATTTTTCAAGAGGTTGACTCATTGAGAAATTGGGTAATAAGCTGGATTTTTGATTTCTGGATTTTGATAACCCCAAAAATTGGAAATACTGAATGACCTCTCTAAGTGCCATCTCAAACAGCTTAAGCCAATATTAAGCCATGCCAACTATTAGTTTCTGTTTGATTAGTTATTGCTTAATATTGGGTTTTGGCTTTTGGCAGGCTTTCTCAGTGACTGGAAACAGTGTGATAAACTGATCCAAGATGAACAGAAATGTGCCTTCAAGGTTGGAATTGGTCAATCATGACGGTATTCGAGACATTTCTTTATCTAAAGAATAAATTAGGTAGGGTTGTGAAACTTATGGATGGGATAGAGAAGATAAAGTTTGGGGTTGAATCAAGGGTGGTGTATGCAGTCCGTGCATATCTTACCAGAAAAGCAAGTGGAGCAATTTTCAGAAACCGAAGTCAAGTGTGGGGCTAGAGACTTCTAATGCGATTGGAAGGACAGTTCTAATTTTTCAAATAAAATCCAAAGAACCTTCCAAGTCTCATTTGGTGAAGATACAGTGCATTCCAGTGAAAGTCCAGTGAAAGTCCAGTGAAAGTCCAGTCAAGGCCCAATCAAGGCCCAGTCAATACCTTCCAGTGAGTATGTCCATTGAAGATCATGAAGATCCTTGGCACACTGGAAATACTGAAAGTACTAGAATACTGGGAAGACTGGAACTACCGAAAAGACTGGAGATCCTAGTATGCTAGTCTTGACTTTCCATTACCCCAATATCCTATGACCTATTATCCTATGACCATCATTTTGGTATTCTAGATGTTGAAGATCCTGGACTCGTGCACTCCTGAAAACCTGATACCCTGCTATCATTTCCCCTATTGCCTGATATCCTGGTATCCTAAAATCCTGGGCTATTATCATATTACCTGAAGATCATATGATCATAGAAAAGGTCCTGGTAATATTGAGCTTAAAATCCGATTGTCTGAACACTCCTTCCCGTTCCTTCTCCTTCCTGTCTTTCCCCAATTTCAGACTTCTTGGGATCAACCAGCAATTTACCTGAATAGTTAACTCGACTGTTCTGACAATTGAATTACCACCCATACTGAACTTACCTTTTGGCAGTCTCTGATCAATACCACCTTATCAATACTAGCCTTTACTATCCTTTAATGAATACTACCCTCCTTTGGCTGATCATTTACCGAACTCAACTTACCCTCAACTCAACTGCCTGATCTACAGCAAATACATCAAGCCCATCAAGGGGTATAGGGTATATAAATGGCGGTAGAGAGCCCGCTGTTGACTCCATCAAAAAAAAATAAACACAAAATGCAATTCAACTACATTTTTTCCCTTTTGCTTGCGCTGAGCACTTTAGCAGGTCATATTGGCAACAGAAATCGTCGTGAAGACCCCGGAGATAAACTCAAAGCAGGACCGCCCAATGCTCCCCCCCCGCCCCCACCGCCCCCACCACCCCCCCCACCACCCCCACCACCCCCACCACCCGGTGGCTCGCCCAATCCGCCCAATATGCCTCCTGGAGACTCGCCTTTCCCTCCTCCTCCTCCAGTGCCGTGTGGAGGAGGAAAAGGATGCCCACTAAACGCCGGTGGTGGGCCACCACCACCACCACCACCACCACCTGGGCCAGAAGATGATGAAGAAATCGATGGTAGTGGAGGAAAACCCGAAGGCGGTTATTTTTGGGATGATGATGATATAGCACCTTCTCCTAGCTATGGCGGGCTCATGGACCCCGACGGAAACCCTGTTGCGCCAATAAGTCCCGAAGCAAATGGCACTGCTCCCATGGGTGATATCTGGGAACAAATGAGTACAGCCATGCTGGGAGGAGGACAACAGAAGGAGAATGTGACTGATAACCCAGGTGAGGTTATGGCGGTCATCAAGAAGTTTACTTCGCTTATCCTCAAGAAGGTGGAGGAGATTGCAGACATTGAAGGTATGCCCTTGCAAGATATGGTTGGAGACGATGAGATCCAGGTTGTCAGCAAGAACAAACGGAACGTTCAATATCAACGGCGTAATGTGGAGGACATTATTCCTCTTATCTTGCAACTCACCCAAGGCCTGCTTTTGCTTCTTGCCGAGATCTCATCTTTGGTTGGTTTTGGCTACCTCACTCCAATTCTCAGAATCGCAGCCAATGCCTTGAAGTAGTACGCCAATGGAAGTCAGGAATGACGTGCCATATGAAAACCTAAATTGCAAATGAATTGATGTTTATGACCACTCGACTAGTGTATAATTCTTTACCTTTACTCTCTAGTCTTATTCTCTAGTCTTACCCTCTAGTCTTACTCTCTAGTCTTACTCTCTAGTCTTACTCTTTACTCTAAGCTGACCTTTAGAAGTAGTTAGTAGTCTCTACCTAGTAATAGTATATACTCTGGTCCTGGTACTAGGTTCTGGGGGACTCTGTATAACCCTAATCCAGCCTCTGCTAGTTCAGATTCTACCACTCATATTTACTTTGTAGTCTATAGTAGTCTTCTGTAGTCAGCTTTAGTGCTCTGCACAGATTATTCTATAGTCTAAATTGTCTAGACCTGTCTTTATAGTGTATTATAGTATAGTATAGTGTAGTATGGAGTAGTACAGTATAGTATAGTGTAGTGTAGTGTATGTTATGTTCTTTATAACGTGTCTTAACCTAATCTTGTACTCGTTGCTGGTTCCTCAAAGAGAGGAACCGAAGTGGTTTATATACTTTGAGAGAAACGTGACATCGAAAAATTCTCCACCAGAACAATGGTAAGGATTGTTCTAGAATAGCCGAAAGGACGATCATAGTACTTCATACAGCGATGGTCGTGATACGGCGTTTGCAATGGCCATTGTAACAACCGGACTGAGAGGCTTCATAATATGGCGGATCTAACAGTATAGGATAGTATAGTATAGTATAGTATAGTATAGTATAGTATAGTATAGTATAGTATAGTATAGTATAGTATAGTATAGTATAGTATAGTGTAGTGCAAAATCAACTGTATCATCCAATAAATTGCTGGTCCATGTTCAAGACAAACAGACTCACTGTATCGAACATTTGAATCAACTTCTTGAAGGTTTTTCAAGAGTGAGTTTATGACATAAGTCTGCACTTTTATGAAGTATAGTACCTCCAGTTCTTTGTAACTTCTAGTACGAGTAGTGTAATATGGGGTTTTGTAGTGCAGTATGAAGTAGTATAGTATGGTGTAGTATAGTATGGTGTAGTTTAATGTGGAATAGTATAGCGTAGTACTGTAGTAGTCGTCATAGGTTCTTTTTGTTTCGTCAGGTCTCTCTTTAGTATGTTTTTTTGTTGATGATTCCCCAGAAAGAGGAATCTGAGCTATTTAAGTATTTGACAACGGCGTCGCCGCCTATTCAACGGGTGTTGCTAGGTGCAAAGGGAGAAAACTCTCCACATTTTATCCTGGTACCTCAGGTTTATCACATTCCCTTTTGGTAGTGCAATAATGGTGGAGGTGTGGCACAGTGGAATGGCCATGGTTAGGATTAGACAGCGTAGGCTTAAAACACCTCAATAGTTTGAGCACTACCTATGGTGGATCTAACATATAGTAGTGTAGTATAGTATAATATAGTAGTGTAGTATAGTATAATATAGTATTGTGTAGTATAGTATCGTATAGTATAGTATGGTGTAGTAGTGTAGTTAGAAGTAGTATAATATACTAGTGTAGTAAGAAGTAGTGTAGTATGGAGAAGTATAGTATAGTGTACACTACCATTCCAACTGGAGTGTTATAAGCTCCAAAGATCGGAGAATGTGATGCACTCTATAGTATAGTTAGTGGTCTCTAAATAGTACTAGTAGTGTTAGGATAATGCTCTTCTACACTACTACTGGTAGGATTAATATTGGTAGGATTAATACTGGTAGGATTAATATTGGTAGGACTAATACTGGTAGGACTACTACTGATAGGATTTAATACTGTACTTTCAACAGTGGAAATAGATATTTTTTTGTACCCGTTATTTTGTTCTTAATTGGTACTTCCGGACCATGAACCAGGCCATTCTGAAACGAAATCTACCTTTACATTGATTAGACTATTGTACTATCATATGTCATGTCCATCCCCAATTTTGAGCCTAGATTTCTATGCTAGTAAGACTTCAGCTTATGGGATCTATGATGTGTTGCATCCATTAAGAAGCTTCACATTTATGGAGCAGTCTATTTTCCATAAAGAGAATGGGTGCATTACAGTCATTTTGACCATGTACTCTATACCAAGTAGACCCTAAGACTTATATGAGTAAATTAGGTAGCATGATAAGTAAAGATTTGGTGTATGTGTTGAAACACAGAATAAAGAGAGTTGACTCTACACTTATCTTGATATTAAAGGAGTAACTACTACTACTACTACTAGCACCATCCATTGATTCAAGTGATGCCAGTACAAGAAGCAAGTGCTTTAGAGTGCTTTAGGTTAGTTGGTGAATCAATCGGTTTCTAGTTGTGATAGTTATTGCTTCCTGCTATAGTCACTAGAGTCACGTGACTAGTACCTGGCTACATACCAATACTACTAGTTACCAGCCATCAATAGTCAAGGATACTAGGTGCTAATATCACATGACTAGTTAATAATTGATACATGGTCGCTGATTAATTTCTACTTACAAGTATACCATATTAGTAGTCAGTAATCAGTAGTCAATAGTCACTAGTGGTTAGTATCATTAGTAATAGTAGTAGAAGTACTAGTAGTGCTAGTCAGTAGTAATAGTGCTAGTCAGTAACAGTACTACTAGTAGGAGTACTAGTACTAGTACTGTCAGAATCTTGTTAGCAGGTTGGATACCTAATCGTTAGTATATTCGTTGATGATCCTCAAAAGGTAAACTCTCAGCGGCTTATATAACAGTTAAAGAAAAAACGTGGCTTCGAAAAACTTTTCTTCATACCAATAGCGGTGATTGTTTTAACTCATTGGCGTCATGCAATGGCCATTGTTAGGATCAGACGGCGTAGGCTTCGTAATACCTCTACGGATAGAGCTCTGTCTATAGTGGATCTAACAAGTACTAATAGTCAGTCAGTAATGGTTTCAGAAAAGGAAGTCGTCAGTAGTCAGTCAGTAATGGTTTCAGAAAAGGAAGTTGTCAGTAGTCAGTAGTAGTCAGTAATAGTGGTATTGTGAGGAAAGTACTAGTAGTAGTAGAAGTAGTAGTACTAATAGAAGTAGTACTAGTACTAGTACTAGTAGTCATGAGTTAAAGGGTCAGAAGATCATTATAGTGATAATCTTTACTGTAGTCTTCTGGGCTCTAATTAATCCCATTGCTTCATATAGTGTAGCAGGGTAGTAAAGTGAAGTACAATGTAGTGTATAGTACAGTAGTATAATGTGTAGTGTAGTATAATGTGTAGTGTAGTATAATGTGTAGTGTAGTATAATGTGTAGTGTAGTATAATGTGTAGTGTAGTAGAATGTGTAGTGTAGTATAATCTGTAGTGTAGTATAATGCGTAGTGTAGTATAATGTGTAGTGTAGTATAATGTGTAGTGTAGTATAATGTGTAGTGTAGTATAATGTGTAGTGTAGTATAGTGTGTATTGTAGTAGGATATTATGTAGTAGTATAATGAAGTAATAGAGTGTAGCAGAGTATTAGAAAACATGGTTACGAGTTGTTCATGACAGTGCTAGAATTTCCAACGATTCATCTCAATAATATACTCAAGCCACTATTTTAATGTCCATAAAACCACGGTAGTAGAACTCTATGTAATGTCTATATAAGTTCATGAAACATCATATTTGAGGCATTCCCATTTGTTATCACTTACTGTCACACTTACTGTCATACTTACTGTCATACTTACTGTCATACTTACTGTCATACTTACTATTGCAGTTCACTAAATGTCAGTAAGCTGTATTGCTCTGTATTTCACTGTATAGTAGTCAAAATTAGGTGAATTTAGTTAAATATACTGGGCTATAGTACAGTGTAGTAGTGAATGGTAGTGGAATTTGGAGTTCCAGTAGTGTACAGGAAGTGTAGGGGTGTGTAGGGGTGTGTAATTTGAATATAGTTGTTCAGCATTGCCATAAACCTTCGCTTAGAATGGAAAGGCTCTCTTGTTCCTCCTTAAGAGCGTCAACAATTCTGGTACAGTAGTGCTCATTCTTTATCTCTTGTATTCTTAACTTATTCTTAACTTGGGCAACTTATTTGGACTACATGACCCGTCTTGTGGTATACATTTCGATCCCCTCTGTATATACTTTGGATTTCTTGGATTCCGTGCTCCTGTTCCGGACTGGTTAATTCCTTGACTCAAGTCAAATCTTATGACTCCTGACGCCAAGACCAGTTTATACTATCTGTCTGCACATATACATTCCTCGGAACCTTACAAGACATGTCTCTCTTTATCCAACTTTGCTGTACTACAGGTAACAACTCCCTGCACACATGGGTCACAATACGGGTCGGGACATCTCACATGTTCAACAAAGTCTAGTGGAATTTGGAGTTAGAATAGTATACAGGAAGTGTAGGGGAGTGTAATTTAGATAGACTAGTGTAAAGAAAGATTACCAATGGGTTGAACTATATCTACCTGGACACATACATAAGTTCCTATGAAAAATGACACTAACCTCGGGACCACTGATTGTAAGTTTTGGTCGAAATGAGTATTGTTGAATGAACATGGTGCACCTCATTATAATCCATGAGGGTCGTGCGCTCCTCAACTTAATCATATTCCATACATTTGAACATACCTTCTTTAAAAAAAATCTTATTTGGCCCCAGAATCACTTTATAGCTGCTTAATTACTTTTTGAACATTTTACTCTTTTTTTTGGTGTTTTGTATTTTTAGTGTCGTCTTTGTTTTTCGGTGCCTTTTTTGTACTGATTTTGCAGTAGTGTGAGAATACACATTTCATAAACTTGTGACCATGTACTCGAAATTTTTCTAAAAGTTTCATCATTTAGATTTTGATAATTGATTAATGTTTATTTTTGAAACGTTATTACCGAATTCGGAATAAGGTTCCAGAATATTTCTATCCGTCCGCAAGTATTTATTAGATCACGTGATTTACAGGGCTTCCACACATACCAAACTGTCCAAGTCAATATTATTAGAGCCCTGCCACACCTAAAAAGCTTCAAAATTTCAATCCAATTTCAGAAACTCTATTTAAGGGTGATGGTTTAGTGTAAGGAACGGTAGTGACCAGGAAAGCTCACTATACAGGACATTACACCGGCCCTAAATCTACACAATACCACTCTACAACTCTAGTACAATTCTGACGATAAATTTATTATCTGGAAATAAACGAAATAACTTCTATGTGTCCTATTTTCTTTTTTTCTTTTTTTCTTTTTTTCTTTTTTTTTTTTTTCAAAAAAATTTAGGAGTATTAACCATGTGACTTATTCTCATACTATTGACTATATTTTTCTACTGCTACAGTATTTTTCAAAACTATTCAAACCAGCGTGGCAAAATGTTTCGACCCAGCGCGACAAAATGTTTCTAACCAAGAAGACAGAATGGTTCAACCCAAATGGCGTAATGTGTCACACCAACTTTTATTAGAATTCAATATTCTGAAATCTTAAATCTGGACGATTGCCTCTTATACACTACATTTGGGAGTCTTGCAGTACCAATAAAGGGTGAAAAACGGATGGAACTGAACTGGTTTCCTTGTTATCCTGTATACAATAACTTGTATTTGGTTTGAAAGACTGTGCCAAGTGGTATGAAACTTTTTGAATTATTGGTTTGTTTAATTTTGCTAGTGTGGTTTGAATCGTTTTGCCGCACTGGTTTGAATAGTTCTGAAAAACACTGTACCCTTTCGCACAGTCTTTCAAAGCAGATGGACAAGTTGTTGTATACAGGATAACAAGGAAACAGGGTTCAGTTCCATTCCATCCGTTTTTCACCATTGATTAATACTGCAAGACTGTTGTCCCAAATGTAGTACATATGAGGCAATCGTCCATACTTAAGATTTCAGATTTAAGATTTCAGATTATTGAATTCTAATAAAAGTTGGTGTGAAACATTATGCCATTTGGTTTGAAAGACTGTGCGAACGAGTATGAAACTTTTTGCTAGTGTGGTTCAAAATATTTTGCCACGCTAGTTTGGACTATTCTGTCTTCATGGTTCGAAACATTTTGGCGCGCTGGTTTAATTAGTTTTGAAAAACACTGTATAGAGGATCTAGGGAGTTAGGATTTTTCTGGTTTTGACTAATGATGATGATAAAGGGAGGTATGGTAAAATATATGTATTCAAAGTATATATACCAGAGATTTAATGCATATAAAATAGTGGATGGCAGAAAATTATATATATATATTTTGAAAACACTTATATGCAGTACCGGAGCATGTAGTAGGGGTTTTTTTTCTTTCAAAGGCTATGGGTCAAATTTTGATCTTTTAGGGGTCAACAAGAGTGGGTAGTTTTAAATTGGAACTGAAAGATTTCAACCAGGAAAGTTTGTAGTGGTAGAACGGAACAATTAATGAAGGGATTGAACTGGAAACTTCCGGAAATGTCGGATCCGGCTCCATCACAAGAACTAGACCTCTCCAGCATTATAAAATTTCCCTCAACTGTTTAAATATCAGCACAGGAGTCTTTCCATCTAAATAGTAGTTCTATAAGTTAAGGTGGTTGATTCCAGTACATTCCAGTACTGCACAGTACCGTCAACAGAATACTACAGAAGTAGTTCAACTAAAAACTTTGGAGTCACAGAGAGTTGTTCTACAGTCTGGAACATTCCTCTACATTCCTCTACAACCCTCGATACAGCTAAAGCTAAACCAGATATCCGATTCCTTTTGCAAGTACTGCTCTCCTGAAGTACTGCTCTGCCACATGCAGTACTAGTATCTAGACATATTGTTGACAGTTTTCCGGGTAATCAAGAATGTACAAAGTAGGTTCCTTTATTACCTGAATACATATGTATCAGCTTGAAGAAATAATATTCTTAAATTGAAATGTGGTGGTGAATAAATTGAATGCTTATTGGTGTCCTGCACATTGCACACTACACCACTACAGTATACCCTGAAAAGTACAGACCAGTATTTTAAGACTGAGATTGAAGGATTTGTTAGAGTTTTGTCCTGCACAATAAGCTACCCGTTTCAACTGAACTACAACTAAAGCCCTTGTCCTGCACAGTGAGACACTCTATAAATGAATTACACGTTCTCACTTCACTCTACACATTGAGCTTTAGACTGTATTATCTATCCCAATCTAGCCTACTACTATTGAAGAGTTGTAAATCAAAAGTAGGCCAAATTCCAGGGTAGAATAATTTTGGAACGTAGAGTATTATCGGTCTAGATCACAGCGTTATATACAGGATCAAGGAATCATAACTAAGCATCACAACATAGTCTATAGTACCATATTTTATAACCATAGTGAATAGCATCAACCATGATGTAAGTATATTTGTTACATGGACCGACTGTACTGAAACTGTCCTGCACACTACATACTCTACTACTATGCTGAGTTCAGGGCTATAAAACACAGTCACAATTATGTAGTGAAGTTGGGGCCTGCATATAAATCATGTTCCAAAATCAAACTAAAAAAATGTAACGATACTAGACTAGGAGATGAGGAGGGTAATGGTATGCAGTGGAGTGTAGGGTAGAGAGGAGTGTATGGTAGTAACGTAAGAGCGAGGGCCGTGACCAGGTGAGAGTGTGAGGGCGTGAGAGCGTGAGGGCGTGAGAGCGTGAGGGCGTGAGAGCGTGAGGGCGTGAGAGCGTGAGGGCGTGAGAGCGTGAGGGCGTGGGGGGAATGCGAATATGAGGGCTGGAGCCCTAGAGCACGTGACGCGCGGGAGTGCATGCAACACAAAATTTTCCCACGCCCGCACACTCCATCAAGGCTCTTTCAAATTTTCATCCACTTCACTTTAGAAACAAATCAGCAAACATGGGTAGTATGTAAAACCAAAAAAGCATCATGATCAAACCATTATCATGACCAAACCTTCATTATAGCCAAACAAATCATTCTGCTCCAACCGAACGTGTCCATCAGAAATTATTGAACAATTATTGAAATAGTGGGTGTCGAAGAACCGAACCCACTATTACGACAAACAATTAAAGCTTTTATCACGACAAACAATGAAAGCTTTTATTCATGACAAATAATTGAAGCTTTTCATTCATGAAAAAACAATCAACATATAATTGGGGCTTTTATTCAATCCTTAATAGTCAAGCAATACCAGATTCTTTAGTGGACGTCACTCGATTCTAATGGATAATGAAGATTTGTTCTAGGATTTATGTTCTTGATACTAACGTCTAGAGGGTACACCATCTATGGGAAAGAGACACAACAAGTCTCATGTTTTATGTAAGAGATGTGGAAAGCGTTCGTTCCACGCCCAAAAGAAGACCTGTGCTTCTTGTGGATACCCTGCTGCTAAGATGAGATCCCACAACTGGGCTTTGAAGGCTAAGAGAAGAAGAACTACCGGTACCGGTAGAATGGCTTACTTGAAGCACGTGACCAGAAGATTCCACAACGGCTTCAAGTCCGAGGCTGACTCCGCCTAATCTGTGTAACTAATACATCATCATTTGAACTGCCGTAGACCATCAAGAATAGACCAACAAAAAACAGACCCTCGACATGCGACTGGCTGGACAAAAATCGTGTACTACCATACTCTAGTACTATATCATGGAACACCACCAAACTCGATCACTATATCAATACTACCATACTCTATTACCATATCATGGAATACTACCATACTCTATTACCATATCATGGAATACTACCATACTCTATTACCATTTCATGAAACACTACTGTATTATCATATGATACTTCTGAAGCTAGACAAACTTTAAACATGTAAAAATTATTTCAAAAATATCATATAATAATATTTTAGATAATATACGATTAAGGACATTACTTACAGTTACTTTGTTTCTTTTAATAGTATTGTCATCAATTCTACTAATAATAGAATGTCAAGTACTCTACTAAACCTTGGTTTATATGAAAAATTAATAACTCGTAGAGATTCTTCAACTAGTAATATATCTAAATGAGAAGGAAAGATTAACTACCCCGATATGGTAATATAAATAAGTTATAAAGAAATAAAGGACAGTTGGAACAATTATTAGTTCCGCCAGATCATAAGTAATCTTAGTGATAAGAAATGACCTACTCTTAATGTTGCACTTTAAGAGTAAGTTAAATCATTATGGTCAATAGGTCGGAACTGCATATAAGACCCGGAAGTGCCTATAGATACCAAAAGGTAATAATTTTCCGAAGAAGAACCCCTCCTAAAAGAGAGAAGTTCACTTGGGCAAAAAAAAGCCAGATTCCGCTGTTGAGAAACAGGAGCTGCGGCTCCATGTTTTTCCCTGAGACCGCGGTCACTCAAGTTGACTGAGGTCATGTGAAGGCTCACCCCAATATGAAAGGTTTTGGAGTCGCTATTCTATAACACCACCAAAAATATATATCAACTGAGGGAGGACATACCAAGATGTATCCCGACACCAGACCCACCAATATTAACTAGTGCAGAGGTACTGATGTTTACTGAGGACCTGGATTGATTCTTAACATTCGTTTAGTCTGCATAGAGGTTCAGTGAATATAATTATCATTGGACGACAATATGTTCTAGAACCAACACAAACACTAACAACTCTTGTTGTGGGAATTAGGTCATCTACACAGATGTGAAATTTGATCTCTATTCTGCTCCACTACTATCTCACACTCTAAGCATATTTGAGTAGTGCGGATTTTCTTGGTGAGTGTCTTGGCCAGCCTTCCACATGTGCAAGCACAGAAAAATGGCAAGTACTCAAAAATGGCAAGAATTGCAAGAACAGAATGGTTTCAACTTCTTCATGAAATCCTTTAAAAAACCATTCCGGTCACTTTACAAAGTCAGTCCTTTTTTCCAAGCACTAGACAAAGTCAGTCTTTTTTTCTGATCACTTCTTCCTGCATACAACAGTGTTCTAGATGAATTTAAGAAAAGGCTTGGAAACTCTGCATGGAGCACAAGAAGTTGACTTCATTTATAAGTATCAATTTTAGTTACTATGAATGGAAAACTTAGTAATGGTGAGGACTTTAATTATTCCAGTAATTCTGGAATAGTCTTCCGTTCAATAGTATAGTCCTAGTATACAGTGTTTTTCAAAATTATTCAAACCAGCGCGACAAAACTATTCGAACCAGCGCAGCATAATGTTTCGAACCAAGAAGACAGAATGGTTCAAACCAAATGGCGTAATGTTTCACACTAACTTTTATTAGAATTCAATATCCTGAAAGCTTAAATCTGGAGGATTGCCTCATATGTACTACATTTGGGAGTCTTGCAATACCAATCAAGGGTGAAAAACGGACGGAACTGAACTGGTTTCCTTATTATCCTATATACAACAACTTGTCCATATGGTTTGAAAGATTGTGCGAAGGGGTACGAAACATTTTGTCGCGCTAGTTTGTGTTGAACTTGAGGAACAAGTTCACCTGCGGGTACTGCAGGTTCCCGTTACTGCATACAGATGAAACTTGGTATTGTCCTCGAGAGAGGCACGGCGGCAGTGGACGGCTTGACGACACGGGTCTAACACTTGTCCAATATTGGCCATTGTTCTGGAGAAGACACTGGGCTGAGTGGGTTAGTGCTGGAGTCCCAGACCTGACTATATATAGAGAGGGTCCCGCTCCAGATTTGAACGGTATCAATTGGAACAACAAGTCAAGGACACTCTAGTTTAATATAGATAAAGATAGAATGGAAACTACAGAATTGGTCACGGAAGTACCAAAGTTAAGACGCTTGTTGAAACTTAACGTGATAACTATTCCAGATTATGGGAGTGTATACAACAATTCCAAACAGAGTTTTCACCCACTAGGAACCTGCACACGGCGCATCACTGGTCTGCATACAATGCATCCACGAAGTACTCTGACTCCGTACACGCTAGGTACTTGTTGACAGAACAATGGTAAGGATTGTTCTAGAATATTCGAAAAGACCATCATAGTACTTTATACAAAGATGGTCGTGACACGGTGTTTGCAATGGCCATTGTAACGATCGGACTGGGAGGCTTCATAATACCTCCATAGACAGGATCCTGCCTATGGTGGATCTAACACTAATAGTAGAGTAGTATATAGTATGAGTGGAAATATAAATTGCTTGACTTTAGAAGGAGACAAGAAGTAGACAAGAGTAGACAAGAAGTAGACAAGAGTAGACGAGAAGTAGACAAGAAGTGGACAAGAGTAGACGAGAAGTAGACAAGAAGTAGACAAGAGTAGACGAGAAGTAGACAAGAAGTGGACAAGAGTAGACGAGAAGTATACAAGACTTCCGGTACATAAACAACGAGGCATCTACGGCTTGTATTGGGCAATTATAAGAGCAGGGATTAGCTGCCCTGATATGCTTTGGTTTACTGCGGAATTAGGTCTTGAAAATTACACTTTTTGCAACCCTGATACTGATTCCAAGAAGCTTAACCACATTTACTTCGAAGTAGACATCTTTTGGCAAACACTCCATGCCGGCAGTGACAGATGCACATTTAAGAATCACGTTCGAGAGAAAACTTTGAGGAGAAGTATAGAGAATCATCCAGATATTGTCACCATTCGATTCATTATCCAAGTGTATATTGAACGGTTTCACAAACTCTTGGCTACCGACAACAAGAAAAGGGAGGGAGGAAGTATAATTAGGAAGAACTTGGAGAATAGAAGATAAAGCTGAAGGGGACTAGAGTAAGAATAAACAGATATAGGAATGAAATTGGGAATAGAATTCGAATGAAACTGGAATTAAGAAAGGGGAACACGAAGAGGAAGAGTAGAGTAGAGTAGAGTAAAGATAGAGATAGAGATAGAATCGCCAATTCTTCTTACAATAACGTACCGAGTTCTTAAATAAGCGCAAGTTGCCCTTTATGACGTACATTATATTCCGTTGCTACCCTTATTAGCCGGGGTGGTGATTATCATCATAGCAGATACGGAGGAGAAGAACACTGATAAAAAAATGGCCTGTATTTTGCTCTCCGTTTGAAGCCTGTGCATATCAAGGGCTTGATTTACTCATTTACTCGTTTTTGGGTGTGTTGTGTGTTTATCATGACAACAACTCAAATCTATGGCAAAGAGTTATTGACGTGGAACCCGATCGATAACAATCACCAACCTCACAAGCAGAGCTCACAGGTGCCTTCCAAAAAACCACTTGGGGTTCTTTCCACTAATCAGTATAGCCAAATCTAGCACTAGCACCTTACAAAAGTTGCACAATTAAAAATCATGTTCAGGAGAAAGCTTTGAGGAAAAGTACAGAGAATTATCTAAAGATTGGTAACATTCGATTCATTATCCAATTGTATTTTGAACAGTTTCACAAACTTTCAACCTATGTTTTTTTTTTTTAGTATATATTGATACTATACAGGGATATGTAAGTTGTAGCTTACAAGACCAAAGTTCTATCTGAGGTGAGTGAGGTGTTAAGTTTCAGATTTATAATTACTCACTGCAGTTTGGATCCAGTCCACCCCATCACTTGACCCTACGGAAGAACTGTCTTCTCTATAGGTCGCTGAGAATCTTTTCTCATGCGGCCCGGCGACTCGTCCGTCGTCCTGCATATTATCGCTAGCCGTTCCATACGTGTGACTCCTTTTTCAGTTTCCATCCACGCGTTAACATGAGGTGAGTGAAGGGTTTTCACTCGCCAGGTACCTGCATATAGCACATCACTGGTCTGCATACAACACATTACGAAGTACCTTGACTCCGTACATGCTAGGTGCTTGTTGACACAAACTCTTGGCTACCCATAACATAAAATAAAAAAGTGTTAATGTTACCAAAGGCCTTGGAGCCCTTGCTGTCTATGGCAGTAATAGCTTTTTTATCCAAGGTAAATAACGGCTTAAAGGGGAACTTCTCATCCCTAAGAGTAACACACCCGACATCGGGAGAGAGCTTACAGTACGGAGTCTCTTATAATTGTGGTCAACTTTACACGGAAGGTCCGGGTAAATTCTGGGAGGGGGTAACAGCAACCAAAATAAACACATGATATAGCAGAATTGGGTTTATGTTTATTGAATTAGATTCATGGTTATTGAATTAACCCCAAAGATAGTATGTCATTCCTGTATATAATGCCCGGGGTACTATATTAAAGACCTGGTTAAAAAAAAAGATGACCAGGTACATAAATTTATGTACAGCTGGAAGCAAGAGATTAGGGATTATGATTATGATTATAACCTAGAACCTGGACTAGTCATCTAATGGGATGTCTTCTTGATCAAAACATTTACACCAGACCTTTTCCAAATACACCTCTAGCTGTATAGAACAAATAATTACACATTATTTTTGGTTCCCCCCCTTTTTTAATTGGGGTCTTGCTTACATGAGATCCTAGTCATTCGCAGCTATGCTGCACCTGGTAGTGTACAGTACAACAATGCGGAAGGTGTATTGAACCAGGTTCTCTGCGAACATCAGTACGCACACTCTTTAATATTAGTGAGTCCAGTATCGAGACACTTTTTGGTATGTAATCCTTATCTAATATATATATATATATTTGGTGGTGTTATCTAATTGCAGAAGCTCATCATTTTTGTCTTGTGCTTTCACAAGTTCATAGTCACTAATGTTAGTGCCAAAAGAGAGTGAGTTGGTATCCACGGCGTTTAGTTTTAAACACAATGGAAACAAATAAATTTCAACAAATACAGACCGAACTGAATAATCTCACGGAAATATCTTGCATTAAGTTGCAACAATGCCGTTTACACTATTGATTTGGTATACTTTAATGGGTCAAACAAGAAACTACCTTTTATTTTCATTGAACTGACGTCTACTGGATACATGAGGAATTTTAAAACTGAGCTTATTGATACTAAGGGATACGGTCTAGTTGGCATAGTTGGAATACGGAGTTAGTATCAATCTTATGCGGAAGAAGAAGCCACAACATCGAGTGAGAATGACTGAATTGGAGATTCTTATGAATGATCTCAATTGGATCTCAATGATTAGGTGTCATAACTGACTTCTGAGCATATGATAAGGTAAATTGGGATTCATGCAGAAGGGTGTATGCAAATGCATGAGGAATTATCCCTATTGTCATAGCTATTTTTGGAGCATCATCCGTAACTACCAAGGTATTTCTTTCTTAAGTTACATATAAAGCTATCCTGGACTTCTGTTTCCATCAGCATCAAAAATCATGAAGACAAGTCACTTGTTTCTTACTACTCTTATTGCATTCACTGCTTGGGCAGACTCTGCCAAGCCAAGAATGTTCTATGCAAAAGTGAATGATAAGCTCATACCACTCTCCACCATGGTCTCTTCATCATTCAAGAAAAATTACACCGTCTTTTATTATGGAAACCCATTGGCTGTCCCTCCCGAGTTCAACTTATCAAGCGCAAACAGCGCTTATAATCACAACCAGGAGGTGGTAGGGTTTTTTAGAACCCTACTTGTGCTTGGGTCTACTGTCAAACCAGTTACTTTGAAATTCGATAGTGAATACAAGCTTTTGAATGGAAAATTTTATTCATGCGAAAAAGCTTTTCATAGCGGCCCAAGACGCAAAATTTTCCACCAAATACTGAGGAAGCGAAATCCAAAAAAATGCTTTGAAGTGGACATCTTTTTCATGCCTCCTTACTACAAGGCTCCTCCTGTGGCCGCCGGAAAAGATGTAAATAAGGTCTCTATAGAAGGATACCAAAAAAACGGTACCGAAGCTACAAATGCTGCCCCAGGATACAATAGGACTGTACTCAGAAAAAAAGTGGTTGAGAATACAGCCCCTTTTCCAAGCGGTTACCTAAATTCTAATACACATGGTCCTAATGGGGCTGTATTCAGAAACAGTGTGCTTGCGAATACAGCCCCTTTTCCAAGCGGTTACCCAAATT
>NKZD01001743.1:0-30863 GCA_002370635.1 Metschnikowia cerradonensis
CTATAATGACTGACTGACTATAATGAATGCAATGAATGAAGGATGACTGACTACCTGACTGACTTCATTGTTAAAGAAGAACAAAAAAACAAAAGAAAAAAAAAATAGAAAAAAGAAAAGACTTGGAAAATGGACGTGGTGATCGATTACTTATGACTACTAACTGATATAGCGGATGAAAGTGAGATATTGGGCAAAGGCAGATGCCTACTTGCGATTGGTGATGGGCTGAACGTATTCGGTAATGAACCCCATGCAAGCCTCTGGATTGTGAAGATGTAATGAACCCTTATAAGTGGGATTGTCACATCGTGTAATGAACCTTGGCAAGCTGGACGGGATTGTGAAGGATACAATTAAGTCCATCATGGATCAAAAGGAAACAGCTGCCTTTCAAAATACTCCACTAAAGTCTGCTATAGAAGTAAATAGTCTTAAGTATAACAAAACCACTGACATTGAACCAAAAAAAAAAATGTCGCTAATAGTTGCTAGTAATTGCTTAAAAATAAAAAAATAAAAATATTAAGTGTAGAAAGTAGGATTAGTAGGCTTAGAGCTAGAATTGTGAGGGATTTTTGCTTATTGAAGACGAAAGTCTCATCATGGCTAATACTACCATACCATCATACTTTCATTTTGTTATACTGTCCTACTGCTATTATGCAATGCACTCTATACTGTGCTGTATTATGTTGACTTGGGAACTTAAACCTAGGGAATAAAAGGGAAGTTGAGATTTAAACTCAATGTGTCACTTGTATACTGAGAGTTATTATACTATCAGACCTTTTGCGGCCGCGGTAGTCATTTTAAGTAGCCCGTAAATATTGTTAGAAACAATGCCACTCAGAATGTTAGCCACAAGTAAGGGTACTACATTCAAGTGAAAGCATTCTGCACATAATAGGAAGAAAAGTGGGCACATCGAAAATTGGGTACAATATCCAGTCTTTAATAAGTCATGGAGTTAATAAAGAGTACCCTCTTTAAGTCTATAGTGATGGAAATGGCCCGAAATGCTCATTCAGGAGGCAATTGTAGGAAGTACAACGACGGATTTAAAGTTCAGCTTCGTTACATTCAAAATTGTGAAAGAACCTTTAACTGCTGGTCTATTTTTTTTTAACTTTTGCTGACATGGAAATGGTACCCGGTTTGCGGAGCCAAATCAACAACATGTGCGGGTCAACTAATGATTAAAATTTAAATGACTATAGAACTACAAGTGCAGAATCCAACATACAGAATTAATAATTAGAGGATTGGTTAATGTAAAGCCTAATGACCACAAAATGCTTTATATCTTCGGTGAAATAAGTTTGTTACAGCATTTTGAGCAACTTTAGGGACTTGCTGTAAACACTAATAAAATAAGTTCCTTTACGAAACAATACTTTAAAACTTAAAATCAGCTTTTAATAATAAGAAAAGTATCAAAGAAACATGTTGTAGAGCCATTTCCCTTTTTACTTATACAAAAAGTCCATATTAAGTCAGTTAAGTACTGGCCTAGTACTGCTAGTTCAGCCGTGTAGGTGTAGTAGTGGAAGTAGAGGAATATTTAGAGTGATGGGAAACTCAGTAATTAAAAATTAATAATAGTCTCCCTATACCAGTCTCGAATATCATTATAATAAAAGAATTAAAAGAAAAGGTTCAAATCTGGAGAAGTACCCCTCAGTAAAACATACATTTCGATGACGAGAATACTCATAGAATTACCGAAGAAAATAAAAGTAAATTAAAAGAATGGACAAGTAGTTTCAGGATAAGTATCCTTAAATGTGCTGTTTTTAAACGAAGTTGTGCTCTATTCAATGATCATATCTGCTCTAGTGAGATTTGCTGGTCGAGATACAATGAAATTTCACTCGAGCCAAAAAAAAATAAGGAGAGGATTCAGTGGTCTCCAGAATTCCCGTACTTCAAAAACCCAGTTATATTGTCTCAATACCGATATTGCTGATTTGGGTTGGGTTTTTTTGCCCTGGGGTACTATAGTTCACGGGTGTTTCTCCGAGGTTCCAGTTCCAGTCTCAGTTCTGATTCCATTCCATTATCGTCTCATTTCCGGGTTTGCTGCCATTATTTCAAAAACTTCATCTTGATATACGATTTAAAAATTCAATGTATTTTAGTCGTTAATTGAAAGTAGTCAATGAGTAATTGATTTGTACTTCTGCAAGTCTGAGACTCCATTTTAACATTTCTGCGAAGTTTCAAAAAATCAGAAAACCAAAAAAAAGAAAAAAAAAATCATTCTACACTCAGGAGGATAGAATAAAGAAAGAAAACTATACAGGAAATAGTGGCCTAGTATATAAATTAAAGACATCTTTTAGAGTAAAGTCTAGTACTGTATAGTGTATAGCATAGTAGTGAGAGTACTAGGTATTGTGGTGGAGTATATTGGTGGGGTAGTGTATAGTGTATATAGTAAAGCATATTAATAGAAGATTAATGCATAAGCAGTGTATATTTCAGTAGATTGGTACGAGTATACTATTTTAATATTCCTCATAATATTAGTAGTTAGTGGTTAGTATGTGTATGGGTACTTAGAAGGTACGGGTGCGCACGGCTTTGATTGACGTCTTGTGCCTTATCGATGAGTCACGACCTGTATCGGCGACGCACAAGGAAAGCTGCCATACAAGTCTCAACACCCTATATAAATTCCGTCCCACCACTTACATCTCATACACCGCACTTTTCATTGAACTCCTCCGCACTTTAGCCTAGGTATTTCTTCTGACACCTTAGACTAAGTACTCACCATCAATTACAATAATGACTCAACAAGTACTTTTATTGGGCTCTGGCTTCGTTGCAAAGCCTACTGTCGATATTCTTGCTGCCAACCCCAACATCAACGTTACGGTTGCATGCAGAACCTTGGACAACGCCAAGCAATTGGCTGGTTCAGTTGCTGATGCTATTTCCTTGGATGTAAACGACGAAAAGGCCCTTGATGCTGCTGTGGCCAAATCCGACTTGGTGATCTCCTTGATTCCCTACACCTTCCACGAATTGGTGGTTAAATCTGCCATTCGCAACAAGAAGCACGTGGTCACCACTTCTTACATCAACCCCAAGTTGAAGGCATTGGAGAAGCAGATCGAGGATGCTGGAATTACTGTGATGAATGAGATCGGCTTGGACCCTGGTATTGACCACTTGTATGCCGTCAAGACCATCGATGAGGTTCACAAGGCCGGCGGCAAGATTAAGTCGTTTTTGTCGTACTGTGGTGGTTTGCCTGCTCCAGAAAACTCTGGCAACCCCTTGGGTTACAAGTTCTCGTGGTCGTCGCGCGGAGTGTTGTTGGCATTGAGAAATGCTGCCTCTTATTGGTTGGACGGAAAGGTTGTCAACGTGAAGTCCGAGGACTTGATGGCCACCGCTGCACCATACTTCATCTACCCCGGTTTCGCTTTCGTGTGCTACCCTAACAGAGACTCTACAACCTACAAGGAGTTGTACAGTATTCCAGAGGCTGACACGGTGATCCGTGGTACCTTGCGTTTCCAAGGCTTCCCAGAATTCATCAAGGTTTTGGTGGACTTGGGATTCTTGAGTGAGGAAGAGAATGATGTCTTCAAGACCGAAGGTCAATGGAACGATGCGCTCGCCGCTTTGATTGGTGCTAAATCCAACTCCGAAAAGGACTTGATTGCCAAGATCTCCGAGTTGGCCACTTTCAAGGACGAAGCCGACAAGGAGAGAATCCTTGCTGGTTTCAGATGGTTGGGCTTGTTCTCCGACAAGAAAATCACCCCCAGAAACAACCCATTGGACACTTTGTGTGCCACATTGGAGGAGTTGATGCAGTACGAGGAGGGCGAGAGAGACTTGGTCTGCTTGCAGCACAAGTTTGGAATCGAGCATGCTGATGGTTCCTACGAAACCAGAACCTCCACTTTGGTGGACTATGGTGACCCTAAGGGCTACTCTTCCATGGCCAAGTTGGTGGGTGTTCCATGTGCCATTGCTACTGAGCAGATCTTAGACGGCACCTTGTCGAAGAGAGGCCTCTTGGCACCAATGTCTCCAGAGATCAACGACCCAATCATGAAGACCTTGAAGGAGAAGTACGGCATCTACTTGATTGAAAAGACTGTATAAATATAGATTAGAATGTATAAAGAATAATTATATGATCTACGAACTGGACGTCGATGGGTTGGACCCTCGGAAATGCAAGCACACCCGTACATCAGGCTGCCTCAACGCAAAAAGGTGCAACGCAAACCACCTATTCAATAGGATTGAGTTAATGAAAATCAGTTTACTGAGCTATCAAAATTCCGTGGATTACAGAGATATGTTTTGAGTTAAAAATCTTGGGTGGGTGCAGTTTGAAAGTCATGGAGTAGTGCCAATTCCGGCTGCGGCCTCCATATCCGGGGTGCCCATTAACTGCCATAAATTCTAGTTTGACTAATATTAAAAATCAGCATATAGACGTTGGAAATTTTGCTTGTATAAGTGAATACAAATTCATTAATCGAGTCCAAAACATACTACTACACTACTTGATTCCTCTATGTTAGATTCGTTGGCATACTTCATTATGGTTAGCGCACTACCCCTAAAATGGGTAGGCTTACACTGTCAAAATTAGACTCAAACAAGGCAGTTTAATCACTCTCGTGAATAATTTGAATCAGTCTACTTGCATTGAACCAAGTCATTTTTGTTGAGCTATATGTTCAAGTAGCCTTAAAATCCACCTTGAGAAGCGGCCCATTAAATATACACAGGTGAAGTCAAAGACACGTCAACCAGAGGCAACTAAGTCTTTTATAATGTTCAGTAGCAGATCGTCTTTATTGAAAAAAATTTTACAAGTCACTATCACAATTTTTCAATACGATTGAACATACGTATCACTTAGACTAAGTGCAGGATTTCACAAATATGTATTAGGATAAAGGCGTAGCTCATATAATACATGGAAATGTAGGTATATACGTACTACTGATAATAGTTATACACCACGTTTCAAGAAATATTGCTTAATAATATAAGTTATAAGAATCATGGCCTAGATAATCTAAACCATAACTTACCAGCTAATACCCAAACAAAACATAGGTAACACGCAAACAAATTATTTCCAGTATTGAACAACACTATTGTTTGGATATTCGAATTTGAAATCAGAATATGATTATTACATTTTAGTACTAATTTTAGTCTCAGATTTCGAGCTTAAGTAGTAGATTACGCCTTTTGACACTCCCTCACTCATTAACCTGATCAAATTTTATATTACTCACCATAACAAAAAGAGACGAGCATTTTAATTTCAAGATTTACCTGTTTAGGACAAACGAGTTTCAAATCAAGAATGTACTAAAATTTTAATACTGATCTTTAGGTAGTAACTTAGACACTGGAGAGGAATATTTACTGAAACCGCACCTACGATTCAATAAGTGGCTTTTTACTTTTTTCCAGGGTAGAGGCCATTCACCACCTGAATTATTTTGTATTATTGCTCTATTATTTCAACAATATACTGGTTGAATGAAGACCAGGTCTATGCCAGAATATCCAAGCCTGCATATATGATACCTCAAATAGAATTCCGAAACCTTTTATATTATCTATTCGTAATCAGATTCATCCGAATACCCAACAGAATACTCGTCAATCAACATAGAAAGGTCCTCAACCAATTCTCCTCGATCCCCGCCAATGGCATCCAAGTGGTCCTGCATACGCACACGGCTGATAATTTTGCGGTCTTCTTTGAGCTGGTCCCTGATAAGAGAGCTGGTGCCAAATTCCGTCACAAATTCCGATGCTTGAACAATCTTGGGAAAACTGTCCATGCTCAAAATCTCTTGGAGATGACGGTTTTCGTAGACATTAGCGGTGCTAGGAAACTCGTGTTTGGACGCAGGTCCACGGACTCCATTGCACGAAAAGTCCGCCTTGGCGGTATTAGAAAACCCAAACTTCAAATCTTTGGGAGTTTTGCTGGCTACATCAACAATTCCTGTGGTATATAAGTCGTGAATTTGGGAAATGTCGGAGATTTCTGTAACCCCATATGCTTCGGCCTCATGTTCCTGCACAATGCGGATCTCGTTGACCACATTTCGTTTGTCATAGCCCCGGAGAAGGTTGCTTTCAATAGTAGCCATCTTGACCTGGTCCTGCATAGAGCAATTAAGGCCCCAGAGCGAGTTAATGAAAACAGACTGGAGTGCACACAGGTGCCAGAGGTTTCCGGGGTCGTAATCGGTAGAAAGAATTTCGCTAGGCTGCGGCACCCGCATGGGGAAAAAGAGCGTGGAGTTGCGAGCAAAGTCAGCAAAAGTCTTGATAGCCCGAAGGCGGGCCACGTGACCGGGAGTCTTGTGACCGTAAAACCCGTACACCCACAAATTGTGTTTGCTCTTGACCCCATTATTGAAGTACTCATCCCTCAAGTACTGGATAATTTCATTGGTGAAAGAACCCCACGCATTCTCCATCTCGGAGAGGAAGTTGACACCCTGTATGCAGTCCGCACTCTCTAAATTACGCCGGAACACATCATCAACAGTATCTGTGAGGACAGAAAATTCCTCTTGGCCTGTAGAGTAGCCAGTGAAGGTCATGCGGGGAAAATTGCGGTGGTTTCCGTCTTCCTGAAAGTTTTGGAGTTCGATCAACGATTGTGGCTTGTATACAAGCTTATTGTAATCGGTCCAGTACTTGGTGTTTTCTGGGGTCAATAAATCAGCGGAAGTCGGTAGGCCTGAATCAAGATTTTCCTGATATTCGTTCTTGGAATGGTGCTTTAGGTCAATGATATTGCTTTTGTCCGGCACAAGGGTCGTCGGGTCGATTTTCTTTTCACTATATTCATGTTTGGAAAGCCCGCCATAGCCCCCGGAGTACTGCACGCTGACGTGCCGAGGGTAGTAGTTGGACCGTCCATTGATGCGGACCTGGTTGAGGAAAATGTTGTTGTGGTGGTTTACGATACTGCTTTTGGTGTAGGGGATATGGGACTCCTGCACATTGTAGAGCTGTGTCACTGCATGGCCCGCTGAAGGCGAACAGGACAATGTAAGTACTTCGTGCATGATTCGTTGATGGAGAAAAGTTGGATGGAAGTGTGCAGGAGTTTGAGAGGAGATCTGTACACCTTTTAAGACCCGTACACCACAAATTTATCAGCCACGCCTTGGTAGTTTGATAAAATAGATTAGGAGGAGGTGTTCAGAGGTGGATTCAGTGCTGAAGTACCCGAATAAAACGTGATTTAAATCATTGAGTTGAGTGGTGGTAGTCACGTGACGTACAGGAACAATGCATCACTACACTTTACCTTGTACTTACCAATAGTACTATATGAGTTCTATACGATATAATATTTAAGGAGATAGATGAAATTGATTAGCTAAGCCATCAAAGTCTGAGTCATAGCCTGAATAAATCAAAGAGTTGCAGTCTAAAGTTATAGCACTAAGCTGTACACCAAGCACATGACCATTATCACATTATTATCAATGGTCATACTAACTGATATTCAGATAATCCCGTTATTACCTCCAAAAGTATTACGCTGTCACTGTTATGTATTACCATGGTACTATTGTCATCACCATAGCAATCCACAAAGCAGTTAACAAAATGAATTTATACTCAAACTAGTCACCTTTTGTGCAAGATTGATTCTTTATTTGAAAGGGTTTCTCATACTAGCTTGATCTTAGTTTGGAAACTCTTTGAAACTTTTATGCTATTGTAGTACTATTGTCATGCTGTTGTAGTAATATCGCATGGAGCAGTAAATAATCTCCCGAGAATTACAGGGTATCTCATTTCCACTTGAATTAATACTCAATGTAGACTGTGAGTCTCGGAAGGCTTTAATTTGGTTTAGTTTCATGGCTAATGTAAATTGGTGGCCGGAATAAGCAGTTCCGGAGCTTATATCCATTTTCGATCTAATGGTCATTTTTCCCTTTACCATTTTTTTCGGGGTTTGAAGTACTTTTAAACTTCAGTTAGGCCTAAGAAACAAAAAATTAATCAGAGAATTCGAATATGGTGAGTGTGGACAGTTATGGAAAGTAAACATTTTGGAAGGATCAGTCACGTGACCACTCAGAGATCCCACTAATTATTCGTACTAAACCTATCTGTTTACGCGTTGGAACAACAATTATGAATTTAGGCCCTCTGAGAGGAAAATTAGAAATTAAACAAAACAACTCTTTGAAGTAAGCCAAATTTTCTAGTGTTGCTTTGATCTCACCTTGAATGGTTTCATTTCGGTCAATTGATTTGTTTTGGGTAGACATAATCTTTGGGCAGTTTTTTGTTTGACTTTTTTTTTTCTTTTAGCCATTTTTTACTTTAAAAAATTTGCTAGGATATCTTTGATTTCCACAAATCTTGCCATGTTGCAGAGGCCATTAATGGGCCCTCAGAGTACTCTCTTGAGGAACCATTCAATAATTCTAAACAGGTCAAGTACAAGACGTATCAATGAGTTCCCAACAAAATATAAAGATACACGGTTTAGATTAAGTGTCTAGGTCAAGTGATTAGGTTAAGTCCCTAACTGTAAAATACAACAGGTATGGTTTATCATGGAGTAGTTGACTTTTATAATACAGCAGCAGTCTTTATGGTAGAGTAGACTTCACGGCTTCAGTTATACTCTACAGCTACGCTCATTAGAAAGTTTATCAAATACAGAAAAATCATCTATTAAAACCAAAGAGATTAAGACAAAGATTATGTGCAAGAGAGAATGGGTGTAACATTCGCATCTCTAGCCGGCACTCATCCTCTAAGGTGTTCTATCAAAAAAAAAAAAATGAAACAGAAATGAAAGCGACTCATGAAAAGTAACAAATACCGCCAAGAAAGGTCCCAGCAATATATAAGGCCATTTGAACTCGAATCGCCTGGGGTCACCACGGTAATGTACCCAAGTTCTGCGCGCAACATACTATTGTTTGAGCTACTATGGTATACAAGATCCAGTAATATAACAAGATCCAGTAATATAGGTAACACTATAAATTTTTCGGAGTCAACCCTGGTCAGTGAAAACATCCATGGAAAATTTGACTATGGAAGTTGTTTCATTCATTAGTAGTCATATGTAGTGGTTGATAATACTCAATAACAAAAAAAATAGGGTTACGTTGAATTTCAAAAAAAAAAGAGTCTTAGTTCTTTTAAAAGGGCTGACTTACCTGGCCGAACAATGGCTGTGTTATAGCGTGGTAATGTCTAATCAACAGCCAGCTTAGACTATACTCTTCTCTGGTAGGTGCGCGACCCATACAGAGTCTACTGATACTACTAGTAGATCTATTTAAGAAGCACCATATCTCCAGAATCTTCACCAATGCAAACTGTTGAATCTAATACTCCCAATAAGACAAAATAAAGAATGACGGGTGACCACCACAAAAACAATAAAGTACTCACGTGACCTAACAATAGTAAGCTACAATAATGTTATGCACACGTGACCTGAATATCATGCTGATAATCACGTGCGCAATCACATGACACGTACTATGCGAGATGCCACGCACACGTCACCATACAACAGCTCAACCACCATGTTGATACTCGTGTTCCTCCTTTTTTTGTCGCTTCTGGCTGCAGGAATAGACCCCTACGAAGTGCTTGGAATTGACCGTTCGGCAGACGAAAAAACTATCAAGTCCGCCTACCGCCAATTGTCGAAACAGTATCACCCAGACAAAAACAGCTCACCAGACGCCCACGACAAGTTCATTGAAATCGGAGAAGCATATGATATTCTCAACAACCCCGAAAAGAAGCAGAATTATGACCAATTCGGTGATCCTGAAGGAATGGGCGGTATGGGAATGGGAGGATTTGGCGATTTTTTCAGCCAGTTCCACCACGGCCACGGAGGAGGCCGTCCAGCCAAACCCAGAGGCCAGGACACCAGCGTGGAGTTAAAAGTTTCACTTAAGGACTTTTTCCAAGGCCGTGATATGGAATTTGGTCTCAACATGAAGGATATTTGTGAGTCTTGCACAGGAAGCGGAAGTGCCGACGGCAAGCGCAAAAAGTGTACGAAATGTGACGGATCAGGAGTGATTTTGACCCGGCAACAGCTTGGTCCGTTCATTTCACAATTTCAATCGCCCTGTGACAACTGCAGGGGTTCAGGAACAACTATTGAAAACTTGTGCAACACGTGCCAAGGCTCAGGAATTCATGAAAAGACTCGTACCTACACTATTTTCTGTGCCCCCGGTACCCCTCGGAATCACGTCCACACCTTGGAAGGCGAAGGGAACCAAAGTCCTGAATGGACTCCAGGAGACTTGCATTTCCGCTTCAGAGAAAAAGCCGAGGAAAACTGGGGCTATCGCCGGATCGGCAACAATCTATACCGCACCGAGGTTCTTCTGGCGAAAGAGGCCCTTTTGGGAGGCTGGTCGCGCAAAATCGCCAAATTTAATGGTGAGGAAGTGGAACTTCTGCGGAAAAAGGGTATCAGTGTGAAGGACGGTAGCGTGGATGTTCTCAAGGGGCACGGTATGCCTGTTTTTGGTGACGATACCTATGGTAAGCTTTATGTGGAGTACCGGGTTTTGCCGGGACGTGGAGGTTCTTCGGAAAAGGATGAGTTGTGAAATGTGCATTTGCTTATCTGAAATCGCCACGCTGAAATCTGCAACCCACTATAAATTGAATAATTGGACTAGGAAATTCAAATTGAATTATAAATGGAAAATAAGGTGTTGAAATGGGAGGTTTTGCGAGGGTTGACTTTGATCTCCTTTGGTTAGTCCAGATGGTTGCCTATATAAAGGTTCATTCGACCTTTTTGGCGTGACTTGTTTTCTTCGTTTGGAAACGGTTTAAAAGTCCTTGCACCACCAAAAAACATCCCAAAAATAACGCCGCAAAGGTTACGCCATTGGCTCGGCTGGAGTCCTGCATTGCATTTGGAATGGCCACCGAAAGCTGGCCTGCATCTTGCACATGGTAGAAGACGGAGTTTTCTGTAAAGAACTTCTCGTAGGTGCCGCCAAGATAGTGGAAATTGTCGAACGGCGATTGCTTCAACAGTAATGCATCTTCCAAGATTTCACATGCGTAGAAAACCGAAGGTTTATCAATAGTCACGTGCGTCATGGCTTCCTCTTTGGGAAGCTGATACCGAGAATGTAGCGTCATGTCAAAATTTAAGTGTTTCACTTTCGTGTCCAGCTTTAAAAATTCCTTTTTGGGCTCGAAAAGAAGCTCGTTTCCCCATTGCGGCACTGAATACTCGGGAAGTTCCAAGTTTTTCGGCCCGTAATTAGCCACGAGAGAAAGTTGCGCCGGCATTTGGTATGGATCCAAAAAAACAGATTTTTCTAACGTCATGTACGTGTAAAGCTGACAGTTGGAAACATCGCTATCAGTTGGTTCCTGCACATATGCATTCACCGACAAGACTGGGTGCAAGCCATTCTCCACAATTTTCGACAAAGCTTGGGCTTGAAGTTTACGATGACGAGGCTTGATGTGGAATAATGTCTTGGTTAATTTATCTGATTTTTGGGTCTCGTCGCCCATAATAAGCCTTCCTCCAGATAAAATGACGTCATCGGGCTCAGAATGGTCCAAAACGGAAAACACTCCTACCTCAGTACGATGAGGCGGGTCGGAAATGACCGTTTCTGGGGTATAGGAAAGCCATTTAAGGGTGAACTCGTCTTCGGAACGAAAGTAGTCGATTTTCAGCCAATTTTGGGGCATTCTTAGCCCGGAAAAAGCACCGGGAAAATCTGTAGCGTTAGAATGGTAATAAAACGAGTTGTATGCCAAAATAAACGCTTCTGAGCTGATTTCAATGCCCAATAACTCATATAGTATACGCTCCAATTGGTCATAGAAGGTATCTTTGTCACCAGAAACCCGAAGGCTTTGTGGTACTGCATACACATGCAAGCCTAGGCCAAAAACGTATGAAAAAGGGAAGCTGCTGCGGTCGTCGTCGGTGCTGATCTGAATCCGGAGATCTTTGATGTGGGAATACTCGTCGCCAAACAGACCGATGAGCCTCTGTTCCTGTATATAGTCTCCCTCTGGCTCAAGTTCAAGTCTAATCCTGCTAACCAGCTTCACGGGATTGCTATTTTTGTGAATATATGTGATCCGGCGTCTCATACTCGTCTGGAACTAGTCACTAGTGAGTGGTGCAAGATAAGTGCGCGTAATGTGGGGCGGCACGTGATGAAACACGTGACCATTTCTTCATTCTTCGCTAACTTATTAATTTATTATTTTAATGCATATATCTGAAGGAATCATAGTGATACGAGAGATATACAGTGGTGGATTCAGATATCATAGAATATTAATGTATGTGTTGTTATATGCAGGATTTACTCTTTAATAATAATTTACACTAAGGATTTTGTAAACAGTTGGGGAAATCAGAGGGCATCAGAATTTTAGATTAAACATGTCCTGGTATATTTATTTAGTCGTCTTCTTGTCTAGTATAGACCGAGTGCGTATATGCAGGTGTCAAATACCCTACCAAAATTTTTCAGAAGGTTATACGCTCGGTACATTCACCGCACTGTTATTTTTTGATTCACGATTTGTGCGTTACATGGATTAAGGGCATTTCAAGATTTTTAAAAGAGGTACTGCATATAACAAGTTGTATGTCTTTATGAAAATGAGTTTTCTTGTGGCTTAAACAGAACCGCAAAAAAAAGCCTGTAGGACGTAATTGCCTCTTATTGGTCAATATTCGGTATGATTCGTTGACTCACTACTCCTTTTTTTTCGGCAAGATCCGATGATTTTACTCTCGTGGAGAATCTGTATTGCTAATGCGCATGTCAAAGATGTATAAGAGCTAGAAGGTTAGGAATTGGATAATTTTTTTTAAAAAAAATTGCGGGTCTTGTCTCTAGTTTTGGTATGGAACTGTATATAATTAATATAGCTGTTCATTAAAAATTTTGACTGACATGTGCTGATATGGATGGGATTATGGCGTAGGTCATGATAATATGCCTGCGCACTACCCATGGTAAAGTACACGAGACTTACCTCACCATAATTCAAAGGCAAGGCTTAAATCCAGTCATATTTCAATCAAAATAACCTAAATCAGGCGTAGGCCTTTTTTGAGGCCTTTTTTTGGTTTTTTTTTAAGAACTTAGGCTGTAAACTGTAAGGTCGTGCCCCACCCATAATGTCACGATACTCTATATATTTATTAGATTCAATTCATCTAGTACAGGAGCAGCAATTTCATTCATGATCTAGTGAGATGAGCAAATTTACTAATAGTCATATAAAAAATATATTCGTTCATAGTGATTTCCTAATTGGGATTATTACCAACTAATGGCTTTAGAATCCTGGACATAAATACCTCGTATTTATAATTCTGCAACTCACTGGTCATTATAACAAGAGGGGAATCTTATAAATGTCCACTGGTGTGCATCCAGACTGACCATTAGCATCGAACAGAATCCTGGTGAAAGTACAAGTCACGTGATCTGGTCCATCTGCAAGGCCGGCACAAGCATAAAAGTTTTCGTTAATGACCTTATTGTTCTCATCAAATTCAAAGGGTTTAGTTGCATCTTCCTGGCCAAAACCCATCCACTTCGAGTCCACTTGTCCTACAAAAGACCGGTTCTCGAATGTTCCTGTATATGCGAGCTTACCATCCAAGTGGAAGGGTTGAGCCATGTATGGGTGACCGAAGCCCAAAACAACGTACTCATCATCGACGGATTGCCCATAGAGACGTCTTAACTGTCCATTAACTTTGGCTGCAAACAAGATTCCCGAACCCTGTGCAAGTGCAGCAGAAGCGAGAAAAGCAGAGATAAAGGTAGTAGATTTCATTGTTTTT
Organism: Metschnikowia cerradonensis; assembly: GCA_002370635.1. Taxonomy (NCBI): domain Eukaryota; kingdom Fungi; phylum Ascomycota; class Pichiomycetes; order Serinales; family Metschnikowiaceae; genus Metschnikowia; species Metschnikowia cerradonensis. The sequence goes on from NKZD01001743.1 coordinate 13,892, forward strand.
GGTGTTTTTTTGTTAAAATTTGGTATTTGAAAATTGAGAGTTGTTGATTGAAGTTTTAAGATTGGAGATTGTTGGTTGTTGATGTTGAAAGTATTTTCAGATGCTGGGAATGGCTCTTTTATAGCTGGAGCTACCCCACTTGCACTGTCCTTCTCCATGTTACACTATCACTGTTCTCTACTTTTACCCCACGTTACATTAAGCTTTTCGTCAAAATATTGTTCCCCACTAAAATCGATCACTCTTCATACTGCTGATACTGTAATGTCTAAATTTATAGCGATCACGTTTTGAGGGGTATACTCGAGGTGGTCTATAATTATATCGGACAATAAGAGAGGACTACGAACAATGCGACTAAGAGACGAGTAATACAATGAAAAGTCCTGCATACACCACCGTCGTGTCTTTTTTTTTATTGGTAATTTCGTGTGCTCAACATCTGAATAAAAGATTCTAGGTTTTCCACTTTCGAATCCGAGAATCCTTTAATGTTCTAGAAACTTCTCTTTGAATTTTAACTTTTTTTTTTCGGGTCTTCTACTATTAGCTCTTGGGTTTTCATTAGCTTTTTCAATATATACTGTTACTTCTCATATTTCTAATACTATCCTGAATACGTTTATGCTCTTGTACTCGACAATAGACTGACAATGCTTTGTCCCCTATAGAGGGTGAAGAATAAAGAGCTCGAGTGGCGTATATGCAGGATACCACATTATTGGGTCAGACCTGTACAACAAATCCCATTTCAATGCAAGGTTGTATGTAATTATAAAGTATATTTTTTGTGGGATTTCGTGAGCTGAATGCATTACTAAGCAACAAAATGTTTCTATAGATAGGTACTTTGTGGTTACTACAGACTGAGATTTACTGTGAGAAAGTTACTGCCTTACTATACCACTACCGTAGCATTTGTACGGTATAGATTTGGTGTAGAAGGGTCTTAGTATAGTGATAAAGCCTGATGTAGGTTTGGAAAAATTCCTTATTCACTTATTACCGGTCGGTCTCGGTTGGTATTTCTATTTTCAATACACTCCAAATGTTAGATCCACCATAGGTAGTGCTCTACCTATTGAGGTTTTTGAGGCCTACGCTGTCTAGTCCTAACAATGGCCATTTCACTGTGCCACAGCTCCACCATTATTTTACGAGGTACCAAGATGGAATGAGGAGAGTTTTCCCCCTTTGCACCTAACAATACCCGTTGACTAGGCGATGCAGTTGTCAAATTCTTAAGTAGCTTAGATTCCTCTTTCTGGGGAATCTTCAACAAAAAAACATACTAAACAGAGTACTTGATGTAACAACAAGAATCTAACACCAACCAACGCTCCCAATTTTTCCAATCTTCCCAATTTCCTATGGGGATTATATATCCTTGTATTCTTCATGAATTTATACTCTACACTAATTAATCATAGTATCTTGTACTTTTATCAATGCTTTGAATATTGTAAGCAACATGAATTTTGTGAGTATTATGAATAAGTATTATGTACTATTCTTAGTTTCATGGATATTGTAAAATTAGATTTTGTTACTAATAATTACTCTTTATTAAAATCTAAAAATATATGTACTGGTAAATTTAAGTTCAGTCCAAAAGAAGGAAATAATAGAAAAACAATACTACAACTAGCCACAAATTCAGTGTAAAAGCTATTTTAATTTTGAAGAAAGTCAATAGTTTATTTTGGATTAACCCTAATCAAAGTGCCTAATAGAATTTCTTCTGATGCTTCTGTACATCCTCGTAACAACCTTCTACAGTGCTATAAACTACAATATACACTACAATATACACTGTACACTACACTACACTACACTACACTAAAATATACACTGTACACTACACTACACTACAATATACACTGTACACTACACTACACTAAAATATACACTGTACACTGCCCTGTTGCACTAATAAATTCCTACACTCATACCAATAATTTTGATATAACTATTATTGGAGCTACCTAAAACTTGGAAGGATGTATTATTAGCATTTAAAAAATATTTGCAACAGTACCTTATTCAAATATTGTCAACAAGCACCTAGCATGTACGGAGTCAAGGTACTTCGTAGTATGTTGTATGCAGACCAGTGAAACACTATGTGCAGGTTACTGGCGGGGGAAAGCCCTTCACCCGCCTCGCCTAGCGGGAATTTTTATAGATCCTTAGTATCTATTTCCTTATAACTAGATTTACTGCTACCCTTTTCTATATCAAAAATTTATATATGCCCGCTTCGCGGGAAGAAACGTGGTATCGAAAAACTCTCCATCAGAACAATGGTAAGGATTGTTCTAGAATATTCGAAAGGGTCATATTATTACTTCGTAAAACGATGGCTGTGCCACAGCGTTTGCTATAGCTATTGTTACAATCGGACAGAGTAGGCTTCATGATACTGCTATATGCAGGAACATATATATGATGAATCTCACAAATTGTATAAAAGGCTTTAAGTTTTGGTAGAAATCGAACATTATATAATGATGACTGATGTTAAAAAGCCTTTCATGTCAGCATCTAACATAAGCAATTCTTGAAATTATTTGTTTTCTATTATTATGTTAGATCCAAGATGGGTGGAATACAACCCATATAGGTTATTGAGCTCACGTGCGCAGTTAATCGGGAACCGATGCTACTACGCCCCCTTTGAGTTCACCGTTACTACGCCCCTTATCGGTTCACCTTTCGGCAGACTACTAAATGGCGGCCGATTCCTCTTGCTGAGGAATCATCAATGAATATAGTTTCGATTAAGTAATAAACGTACTTACAAGAATCTAAAATATTAGCAGATTCTTGTGTAACGCAAGGTACTCAATTTTCAGCGCTGATTTGTGGATGACTTTCAAACGAATTAATCTTGGGTAACTCAAATAATTTTAGAGTAAAGACAGGAGCCTGGCTCTCTCACAAAGTTAGTGGCACATCGGGAAACCGTAGGCTTGGAAATCTGTATTGGTAGTGCACTTCCCATAATGGGTTTAATGGCTACTGCTAGATTCTTGTGAAATGTTCATGTACTAAGTTATTTTTGTTGGTTGATGATTCCTCAAATCGATGGGAATCGAGCTACTTAAGCAGTTGAAGGCGGGGCCGCCTAGTCAACCAGTTTTAAATAATCCGACCGGGAAAACTGCTCACATTCTGACCTGGTATCTCGGGTTTATCATATTCCACCCTGGTGCTTTGTACCATGGTGACTGAGGAGGTGGCATTCTGGAATGGCCATTTTTAGACCAGACGGTGTAGGCTTCATAATACCTCTATGAGTAGTGCCTTGCCCATTGTGGATCTAAGCTACGATACTACATCACTATACTACTATTATATTTCTGCCATGCAGTACTCTTCACCGTTTTAAACATAGACCATTTCATAGTAGGATAAGTGGAAATAAATTTGATACAGTGATATCTCCTTTACTCAAACTATACATTCATCGGACTTTTAGAACAGTATATCTGTATTTACAGCATATTACTATTTGATTCATAGTTCCCACTTTCATAGTCAAGTGGGTGTGGGATGTAATTTTCAACCTATGTTTTAGTATATATTGATATACAGGGATATGTAAGTTGTACCTTACAAGACCAAAATGCGATATGTGCTGAAGTGGGTGAAGAGTTTTCACCCACCAGTTTTCCTGCACATAATGCTATCACTGGTCTGCATACAACACATCGGCGAAGTACCTTGACTCCGTACATGCTAGGTACTTGTTGACAGTAATAGCATACTTGGGTATCCTGCATACAAGCAACCATACCTTAATTTAAAAAAAACCGAAAAGTAGAAAATATTAAGCTAACGAACTATAGTAATGAAATTTCATAATTTTCATTGGTAGGTGTTCCAAAGACTGTCAGTTTGAGCGGCCAGTTCCCAACAAGGCCACGTGACGGACATTTTCACATGCAATTTTTCGCACTATAAAGTGCTTGCATTCCACCTACTCCACACTTTAACCAAGTATGTATTTATGCAGTGACACCAATTGGAGCCTTGCATCTGTTCAGTCCGTTCTATATCACGATCTGATTCAGGAATTCTGTTTTTGTCTGTTTAAGTCTGTTTAAGTCTGTTCAAGTGTGTTTCAGATTCAGTCAGATTCAATGGTTAGTTTGATGTTTCAGATGCAAATTTCAAATCCAAGGATCAAATCCAAGGGTCTGTTTCAGTACTGTTTCAATACTGTTTCAGACTAAGGAATCAATTTTGATGCTGTTTTGAATTAAAGAATTCAGATTGAATACCATTTCAGATCCATGGCAGGCTTAGGGACAGATCCGCATTGTTTCCGGTTTAAGCATTCCTTACAGTGTATCAGACTCAAGATTAGTTTTAGTACTGCTTTTGTTTAAAGTCTGTTTCATGTTTGTTTCAGGATCAGATCAGGACGAGGCCACTGCTATCTTCAAAGTCCCATTTTACAAAATTTCATGGTTCATGTTATACTAACCTCAGATTATGAAGGCTAGTCAGGTGACGTATCTTGTGCAGAACTTTTCCCAATTCGTGGAGTTCACTCCTCAATTGAAATATGCCCTCTTGACAATCGTTTTCAACCCTGTCTTTTGGAACATTGTGGCCAGACTTCAGCACAAGACCAACTTCTTGTCCAAAGCCGTGGGTGGCCCTTACAGAGGTTGCTACCTTTTGGCATTTACCATTTTCTCCTTGGGAATCTATCGTGACCACGTGTACCATGAAGCCTTGTTGGCCCAGCCCACTTACCTTCCGTTGTTGACGTCGGATGTGGTCAGATACTCAGCATATGCCATTTTTGCCTTTGGAAATGTGCTTGTTTTGTCGTCCATGTGGGCCTTGGGTGTGACAGGCACCTACTTGGGTGACTACTTTGGCATTTTGATGAAGGAGAGAGTCACTTCTTTCCCTTTCAACATCAACAACAATCCAATGTACAACGGGTCCACGCTCTGTTTCTTGGGCACGGCCTTGTACTACGGAAAACCCACCGGAATCTTGGTCTCGGCCTTTGTATTCATCATGTACAGAATTGCCTTGGTCTTTGAGGAGCCATACACTGCTAAGATCTACTCCGCCAGAGAAAAGACCGAGTAAGTTTATGCTGGTGCATCAGAACTATGAATCCTCTATGAACTATGATGACGTATTAATTCTCGGAAGTGATTAGTATTTGAAGTGGACTAAAAGTGACGATGGTCTATTTGAAGTGATACACAGAGCCGTTTTTAGAGTATTTGTTGTACAGAGTGGTCACTATGAAGTGGTCATGAAGATGAGGTGATGTTTAGAGTGACTAAGAAAGCTAGAGAAAAATGTATGGAAAAGTGATGTATGAAAGACTGAAAGACTATGACTGAGAGTCACGTGATCAATTGTCCGTAGAAAAATTTATATTGATAAATCATTGAAAACTTGAAATTAATTATTGATTAATCCAAGGTTAATATTCTAATTTGACACCTCAATCACACAATCCTATCAAAATTTTAATCCTTGTAGCCTAAAACACACCACACACCATATGGAGAGTTACCTGCAGGACATTTTATTGTAGATTCTTTAACTCCAGCTCAGCTAGGAATGCTGGGGAATCGGGTGGCCCATAGAGTAACCATGGTTTAAGGTCCAGAGATCTCTTTTGACTGTAAGATACGGATCTCATTGTTTCATCAAGATAAGTGAACACTTGAGTTGATGTGTTTACTTCAGACATAGACGGAGCCTCAATGTCAGTACAAGGAGATCTGGTGGGTCTGGATTTGGGAGGCATCTTGGTATGTCTCCCTAGGTAGAGATATTCAAATTAGTTAACCTATGAAAGGTGTGGCGAAGGCCTCATTATATATATGGGAGTCGGCCTTCACTGACCCTTGGTTGTCAGGACAACCACGAGTGGGGAAACTAGTAGAGACGTGCCCTTCGGTGCTATTTTCCAACATTTATTCTAGACATTTTATCATGTTCCACCAGATTCACCATTTGATGAAGAGTAAATTGGATTCAAGTTGAAATTTTGAGCTCTTTTATTAAAAGTCAACCATGGTAGGTAAAAGGGAAGTGTACCTCTGTACACCACAAGCAATGAACTAGCAGTACGAACTGCCACTACAATAATTACACTGCTAAAATAATACTATTAGCTGATCATCCAGTTAATATTTTCCCAAATACTCCAACACTACTTATAGCTAATGTTAATATTAATCCATAATTATGATCTGTCATAGTTATACATGGTCCAAAAGGTATTACTGATCAGCATAATAATGCTGATATTAAAGAAATAATAGGACTTATAAATAATATTAATTTATCAGCATGTGTATGTATAATTATTTCTTTTAATAATAACTTTGCAGCATCTGCAATAGCCATTAAGACTCCATAATACAAATCTCTTCCTTTAATCATACATATATTTCAAAATATATATGGTTAGGTAAAGTTGCAAAACTTCTCCCTAAATAATTTTTACTCCTATTCGGTATCATCGGATCTTAAATTATTATTAATTATCCATTTAACAACTCTTATAAATGAGACTCTTATTTATATAAGTTTATACCATAAACTAGCGAGTAATATATATACGTCCTCCTTAACTATATATATTTCTGTATTCTTTCGAATAAGGTCTGACTATATCTTAAGTATTTTTTATTTTAGTTTTTTATTTTTTTGATTAACAGCATACCTCATTATATCTATATTATAAGATATATTATCCCTTTTTAAAGAAATAATAATCTTGATATTATTTAAGGTTATAAATAGGTACTCGGCTGCAGATTGTCTATTTCCTTTCGTAAATCTATTTCGATAATATTATATCCTACTGCTACATCCCTATCAAAAGTATACATCGTCTATATTACTTAAAGTGATGTATCATCTAATTATTAGTGATTTAGTGAATACTGATACTTTGATTATTAGTCACCACAGTCTCCTTAGGTCAAATCTAGTACAAGAACCATTCCTGGGTCTCTGGTATATATATACGGATTCAATCACCTAGCTAAAGAGTACTTTATAAAAATACATAGTCTATACTAAATAGCTGATGTAATATAGTATTACTTGTACTCTCTATTATGTATTTGTACTATGTCTTTGTACTATGTCCTTGTACTATGTCTGTTATGTTCTTTATAACGTGTATTAACCTAATATTGTATTCGTTGATGGTTACTCAAAGAGATGAACCGGAGTGGCTTATATATTTTGAGAGAAACGAGACACCAAAAAACTCTCCACCAGAACAATGGTAAGGATTGTTCCAGAATATTCGAAAAGACCATCATAGTACTTCATACAACGATGGTCGTGACACGGCGTTTGCAATGGCCATTGTAACAATCGGACAGAGAGGCTTCATAATACCTTCATAGGCAGTGCCCTGCCTATGGTGGATCTAACAATGTCCTTTACTATGTACTTGTACTGTACACATCTAATATGGGCAGTGCACTTCAATAGAGAAAAAAATATAGAATTAACCTATGGTGTTCGAGGTCAGATATCTGGAAAACGGCAGAAACACTGTAGAAGCTAAAGCTAACTTTAAGATTTAGGTTGTTGTACCAAATTACAAGTAGTCTTTGGTTGAACATGCAAGATGTTCTAATTCGTGTATGCAGGTAAAAATGTTATATGCAATACAGGAATATGAGTGGAGACTACCATTACAACCGGGTCTTGTCGTCAGGAGGAGTTAGGTTTAACTCAAAAACAATGTATAATCAAGTTCGATGCAGGAAGAAGGAGTCCAAGGTGAAAGGTATATATATAGGGGATCCCGCTCTTGGTTGAAGGGTATCATCATTGACCAGAATATTACGGACCTTCTAGCACAGATCAGTAACACAATTCACTTTTCCCAAGAATCAACAATGACCACTACTACCTCAAAGCTCTTGGAATTATTAGCCAACAATGACATAACTGTTCCTAGCTACGACAGGGTTTGCTATAACGCTCAACAGTCTTCGGTATGATTATATGCCGGATATTATATATATATATATATATATATTTAGATTCTTGGACTCGTCCAGTACTCTGTTTTAGTGTGTTTTGTATGTTTATTCGTCGAGGAATCATCGCACCTTATATAGACTGGTCCGGCATAGAGGAATAGAGGTCGTATTGAGGGCTGGAGGCCGCTCAACATCTGATCGACCAGTGCAGGGTTTTAGCATCCACATGGGTAGTGTACTACCCATGGTGGGTCTAACATATATGTATATATGTATATTCAACTTTGCTAATCAACTATCGACCAAAAACATTGTGAATAGGTTCTAGACTTACATGAAGGGCTATAAATTTTTTCTTATTAGACTTTTATGTGAACAATTTATTAGTAAAGTATTTTATGAATATTGGACAGTAAAATGGGTATGTATTGATAACCAGTTGCGAATTCGCAGTAATTTATGAACAAAGAAGCACCCTACATGGACAAATGCAATACAATACAGTGTTTTTCAAAACTATCCAAACCAGCTCGGCAAAACGATTCAAACCACACTAGCAAAATTAAACAAACCAATAATTCAAAAAGTTTCGTACCTCCTCGAACCCACAGTCATTCAAACCAAATGGACAAGTTGTTGTATACAGGATAACAAGGAAACCAGTTCAGTTCAGTTCAGTTCTGTCCGTTTTTCACCCTTGATTGGTACTGCAAGATTCCCAAAAGTAGTACCATATGAGGCAATCCTCCAGATTTAAGAATTCAGAATATTGAATTTTAATAAAAGTTGGTGTGAAACATTACGCCATTTGGTTTGAAAGGCTGTACGAAGGGGTACGAACGAAACATTTTGTCGCGCTGGTTTCAATAGTTTTAAAAAACACTGTATCCATCTCAAACCAATTTATGAAGCCATGTTAAATTATATATATATGTCCTTAAATCTATTCAAACACATCAAAACCTTAAACGCAGTAAAAAAAATCTCTCTCGTCTTTTTTTTTTTGTGGTTAGACAAGAGGTGATGGACTTCTACACCTTTCGTTTTAGGTAAGTTTGTACAGTAAACGAAATCCACGCTCGTGGTCATGATTTGTCTTCCACGATTGGAATGGACTATAGAACACTTTGGTTTTTGAGGTAAGCTCCAAAGATTTTCTTTATTTTTATTTTTTTTATTTTTTTTGGACGTAGCGTAGCAATACAAAGCAAGCCATAGTCTGAATCCACCAGCTCCGGTCCCAAATAGTCATGACTAACTACACGGTGGTTTTAGAGGTATAAGTCAACGAATAAGGGTTTTTTTTCTCTACCTTTTTTATTTTATCTCCATCGTTTTCGTTCATCATCATCATCATCATCATCAACCTCTCTCATTCTCTTTTCTTTTTCTTTATCGTTATCGTTATCTCTCACGCGTTCTCCCGTACTATTTCTCCATCTATATTTCCTTCTCTATGACTTCTCTTCTATCTCTTTATCTCTTTGTCACTGTATCTCTTTGTCACTGTATCTCTTTGTCACTGTATCTCTTTGTCACTGTATCTCTTTGTCACTGTATCTCTTTGTCACTGTATCACTGTATCACTGTATACCTTTATTTCACACACTCACACACACTCCACCTCTCTATCTCTATGTTCTTTGCTCTATGACTATTCCTCTTTCTGTTGTCTCCTAATGTCTTACTCTCTCACTTTCTCACACACATACACTCTTTCCCACCCTCTTTTCCTCTTTTCCTCTTGTATTCATCCCTACTTCTTTAAATGCCTCACCCCTTTTTGATTTGAATTCATTCTATAATCTATAAAGAGCCTCTGTCGCCAGCGACAGCCACTATGCAAAATCAAAAGCGGACGAGCCCTTCCGCTCATCTACATACTTTAGCGAAAGCGACTGGAACTTCTCGCTCTGCGTATAGAAGTAGAGTCCGTTCATGGACCCTGGGGCTATGCGCGCTTTGGATCCCGGACGACGGTGTTGGGGGCCACTACCCATGTTCAACACAATATAGTAAAAGCCCTCGAACGAAGCTCCCGTCAACTGCTTGACACGTGAGTCGGGGAGAAGAAACTCCTCCTTCCACCGCATGTAGATGTACAGAGGGTCTTGCTCGCCCATTTGGATATGGCGTAGTCTTTCGCGGAGATCGGCCTCACTAAAACTATTGGGACATCCGGTCAACTTCTTCCAGTGCTCGAGGTCATTTTTGGGGAAAGACGACCAGTTGTTTTCCTCGGTGATGAACGAGTACCTCTTATGTGCCTGCAGGCCCGAGGAACCCCATTCCAGTCGTTGGAGGGGGTTATTGATGATCTCACCTTTGAAACACGTGGTTATGAGCGGGTGCTCGTCTGTGAGCCCGGAGATCTGGAAGAATCCCGTCACCACGGAACTCTCCAAATCCACGGTTTTGAGCTCCACTTGAATGGCATACCTCGATGACCCGCTTTGCTGCTTTCCAAAAAATCTGGCGTTGGGCCGTAAATACGTGTTATTCAACACTGGAGCCCGGGGAATTTGGGGCTGGCCCTCCATAAAATACCGGGTGTACGGGTCTTGCTCATAATCTAGTTCAACTAGCCGACTTCTCGCTTGAGGGTTTTCCGGTTGACCCGCTTTTGGGAGCTGAAATATCGACCTGTCGAATCCAGAAGCATTAATTTCAATCCGTTTGGGTTTGTTTCTGCCCCACTTCCGGTAGAGAGGGATTTTGGCTGCATCAATTTGGGCTTGAGAAACGGGCATTTTGACGTGGTTAAATGCTTAAATCCGTAAGAACGAGGGGTATTTCAGATGAGTTTCAAAAGGGTTTTAGTTTTGTTTTGGACTTGTTTCAAAAAGGTATAATCACGTTTATTCGAGTTTCAGTCAAGTAATCGTTGATTGGATTCGAGGATATAAGCGGGTATATTCGAGGATTGGCTGGTTTCAGTGGTGGTTGTTTCAGAGTGGTTTTAGGTACTTCCACTAATTACTTATGTTACGGGTTGGCAGTTTGTTCTGGCAGGAGATGAAGTTTTATTATGCAAGCTCGATTGGGCAAGAATCTAATCAGCCTGGGACTTGTTAGGCGCTGTACCACAATAATAAGGGAAGTTGCAGGGACGATATATGTGTTTCAGGCGAGTTTCAGATCTGCAACACAGATCCGTTTCAGATACGTTTGAGGTTGGTTTCAACGTGTAAGGCTGTAAGTTGATGAAAGGGGGGGGGAACGCTTTGTTTGCGGGCCGGCTTGATAACGCAGAGCAAAGTGGATTTCTGCGCAGACTCCGTGCGCGGAGCACGCAAGAAGGTCGGACATATCGGGTAGAGTGATAAGCACGTGCGGTATCCGCACGTGAAGATTGCACCTGCATAAACAAACCGGTTTTTTCACTTGAAGATTGTACACGTGCTCAAGCACGTGCCTTTCACACACGTGAATAGCAACACACGTGACAAACGTACTCCCTAACCATGAATGTTCCTTCTACACCACTCCATTCGGGGCCGGATGAGGAGGTCGCTTTGCCTAGCGAGCTGATGCCAACCAATGATATTGACCTAAACCCCGGGCTTGATGAAAGCGATACGGAGTTTAACACCCCCGAACCTCGGGCCTCGGAGCATCGGATCTCGGCATGGACTATTCCTTTTGAAGACGCTTTACTGAGCTTAAAGGAAGAATTCAACAAAAGTGAAGGAGAGCCTATCCTGCATACACAGCAGAGTAAATTCGTATCTTACACGGATAGGGAGATTCTCCATATCCAGAGGAAATTTATCAAGTTCCAGGCCAACCCCGAAAATGCATATCCACTTGAAACGGTGCTTGCGGAGGTGGGCCACGTGATGGACTTTATATGGCGGTCGGTCAATGCAAAGACGGCGTTGTTTGGCCAGGAAGAGTATTATCTCCGGATTCTCGGAGATATGGAAGAATGGCTCGAATACTATTCGTTTCCAGCAGCTTCTCACGTGACCTTCTACGTTCAGTTCTTTAATTTCTTCCAGAAAATCGATACCCAGGTGTCGTTTTTGGTGGATGGGTACGAGACTGCAGATAACACCCTATCCAAGCTTAGCACTACTGAAAAGGTCCGGCTCTCGCCTTTGATTACCCGTTTGAGGTTATTGATCATTTCTAAAATCGACAAAATCCGCGAGGAAGGTCTTAGCGATATCATGGATCTTGAGATTGGTAGGTTATTCGAAGGACTTTTGGAGCGTCTCTAGGTCACGTGATGTGAGCAAAATGATATTAATGAATTTTAAAAAAAAAATCAAAATAATTAGACGTTCGAATTTAATGAATAATCTAGATACGAAGTGTTTGATTCTTGTAAGCACGTAAATTAGCTAATCGGAATTATATTCGTTGATGATTCCTCTTTCTGAGGAATCGGCCAGCATTAAATATTCTGCCGGAAAGTAACCGAAGAGATGTAGTAACGGGTGAACCGAGAAGGGGGCATAGTAACGGTGAACCCGAAAGGCCGAAAGGGGGGAATAGTAGCATCGGTTCCCAGCTAACTGGGCACGTGAGCTCAATCCCTATATGAATTGTATTCCATCCATCTTGGATCTAACATCTCCCCAGCCACGAGTCCAATTAATTGGCAGCAGTAAGACCATGTTTCTGAGCGTGATCTCAGTAGAGCTGTGGAGCGGTTGAAAGTAAATTTCCAGCTCGTACTATCATGGTTTCGCCGTTCGGATGTTTGGCAGAACGTTTGCAGCGTACTGTTAAAATGTAACCACGGCTTACCCTTTTTGAGTCCCCAAATTTCCTCCACTTCGACTAATTCGGACCCGTTTCTATAGCGTTTGAGACCGACGTCGGATGGAAGTGGTGCGAAGTACTCTCCAGGGATCATCATTTGTAGGCATAGCTGGCTGGCTGATGTGGAAAACATTGCTGCCTTTGTATTGCTGCGGACACATACACACAAGTTGGAAATTGACAATTTTCTCAGCTTTTTCAATTTCGTAAGGTCCTCCGAACTTCGAACGGAGTTTTGGCAAAAGTTGGGAATTCCTAGCGTCTAGAAAACCGGTTAGACAGTTTATATCGACATTATCACTGGATGGTGAAGTATTGTATGGTAAAGTATTGTATGGTATGTTTACATTTTGTGGTATGGTATGTTCACATTTTATGGGTGGTATACTCTATGGAGTGCGTTATATATGGAATTATTGTATGTATTACGTTTGGTAGATTTTATCAGAGTGCGCACTCCAACTACAACTACATCAGTCATCTACTAGCATGTGGCCGTGGAATCAGAAGGACGTGGCCCAGGAAGTCGCACCCAGTCTTCAACAATTCTACAGCCAGAATGAGCCGCAGCATACGCACTTGACCGATACCCAACGGAACACGCAGATTGGGAAGGTGCTAGCGAGACAATCGGAAGCGTACGACCATGAGTTGGAAAAACATAAGCTCCAGGAAAACGGTCGTACCGTCGCAGCCATCAACTGTGCCGAGCTCCAGCAGGCGGTGGTGGAATGCTACCGTGGGTGGTCGTTTCTCCGGGGCAATGAGTGTTCGACAGAAATAAGTCGGACCACCAAATGCCTTGATGTGCAGCAAAAGGCGTTGAAGACTTTGCGCTATGAAAATTGCTACTCGAAGAACCATTGCCGGCAGATCAAGGCGGCTGTGGATGTATTGTTCACGGAGAACTTTGGCCGTTTGGGTGAGGGTTTGGATGAACCTTCCAGTCACGTGCGCTTCGATGCTGACTTGGACCTTTTGTTTTCCGTCATATGGAAGTGATTTGGTTATGCCTGTATATATTAAGAGATGGTAATGAAGCGTATAGTAATTGGAGTAGAGTCTTGCCAAGGTAGGGCCAAGGTAGGGCCAAGCTCTAATCCGACATTGCCTTGTTGATCTAAGAGATCGTCCGTTCATTCCAGGTTTCTGTGCTGCCAAGTACCTTGGCCAACTGCACATGCCATCTCTCTCAGTTCATTTGTTAATATAATCCTCTGGATTCAGCGTTATCCCTCGACATTCGAATTCCTTCCCAAGAGTTTGTTCTGAGTTCCGAAGTCCCTTTAGTAGGCTCGATAATACCTCTTCACACATGAATGGCATGATTCAAATATCAAAATTTTGACAACGTATAATCCTCTCACACTCCAGTCCAGAATTCTGTCGTAACACATATCTGTCATACTGCTAAACTGCAATAGCTAAGACCATTCTTAAAAAAATCATTCGAATCAAATATCTTCATTGCTTGTGCAGAATACAACCGGTCGAAATGGCTCTGCACTCGGTCCCCTAGGTCTAGGCACAACATTGTCCTGGAGCTAAACTTAAGGCAGAGCTCTGCAGTTTGTCCCGTAGGTTTAGACATAACACTTCTCTCCTAGGTCTAGGAAGAGTATTGTACTTGACACTGTGCTAAAACAAAGAATTCTGTACTACAACAGAGAATTCTGTACTACAACAAGTCTTACGTAAATACTAAGTCACGGCTGCTCTATCACTCATAGTATAATAAACCTAGAACTGTTAGATCCAAGATAAGTGGAACCAAGAACTTATCCCAACCCTCAAGGAAGATATCCAAATCCTCATTCCACAAGTCCTTAGCACTCTTGCTCAAGAGAATGTTCAACTCCTCTTCCTTGTCACCCTTCTGCTCCAACAACTTCTGCTCCAACAACTTCTAGTACCCGTTCCCCGGTCAAGGCCCAGAGTGACATACCAAGCAAGTAGTCGTAGATATTTGTCGGAAACATGGGTGTTTTCCTCATTCTCAAGATGGTTGACACCCTGTTGGTTGACACCCTGTTGGTTGACACCCTGTTGGTTGATTTGGGTGATATCTCCAATCTCCTCTTTTTCCTCTCGGAGCAAGTTCTCTGCATCCTCCACGAATAACAGGTCGGAGTCTTTGACTTGCTGTCCTTGGTTGTCGAAACGTGCGAACTTCAATTGCAACAAGATATCCACCAAAATCGACCTCTTTTTGTTGGACATAGTCAACTTATCAATGATCATTTTGATCATCTTGATGAATCTGGCTTACTCGCTAAATTTTACCAACTGGTTCTGCAAATCGGTCATCATGTGATCCTTCTGTTTTTGGTAGAATTCGATAAAGCCCATATAGGTATTGAGCTCATGTGCCCAGTTAATGAATCGGGAACCGATGCTAGTATGCCCCCTTTCGGTCTTTTGGGTTCAACTACGCCCCTTTTGGGTTCACCGTTACTATACCCCTTAGGCTACCTTGCGGCAGACTACCTAATGGCGGCCGATCCCTCTTTCTGAGGAGTCTTCAACGAATATAGTTTCAAAAAGGTAATAAACGTACTCACAAGAATCTAACAGGTATTAGTACGGATTTTTCTATTGATTAATTATTGAGAAAATGATTTGCTTTTAAATAAGCTGTAGATACAAGAATGTACTCTTTTATGAGGTGAATAAAGAGTATCGTAAATAAATAAAAAAGTCTGAACAGTATGATTCCTATTCACTCACCATATAGCAAGATACCATTTTGGTATATATATTCGAATTTGTTAGAATCTTGTTGAACGTTATGTACTAAAATACTATGGTATATAGGATACTATGGTGTATAGTGTAGTATAGTGTAGTATAGTATAGTGTATACAGTGTTTTTCAAAATGACCCCTTCGCATAGCCTTTCAAACCAAATGGACAAGTTGTTGTATACAGGATAACAAGGAAACCAGTTCAGTTCAGTTCAGTTCTGTCCGTTTTTCACCCTTGATTGGTACTGCAAGATTCCCAAATGTAGTACCATATGAGGCAATCCTCCAGATTTAAGGGGTGATTTCANTGTAGTACCATATGAGGCAATCCTCCAGATTTAAGGGGTGATTTCAGAATATTGAATTCTAATAAAAGTTGGTGTGAAACATTACGCCATTTGGTTTGAAAGACTGTGCGAAGGGATACGAAACATTTTGTCTTCTTGGTTCGAAACATTTTGGCGCGCTGGTTTGAATAGTTTTGAAAAACACTGTATACGATGTTGGGCCATCGAACGATGTTGGGACAGCGTTAATCGCTATTGTTCTCGGGCTAAGCCCCGCACGCAATCTCCTCTAAAAGTATTTAAGTACCTCGGATTCCTCCATCGGAGGAATCATCGGCGAATGAACACAGTAAACAGAGTACCTGACGTAACCGGAATCTAACATCCATGGTACTTCATCAATAAGCAAATGTCCCAGGCAGTTCTGCCGTTGGTCTTGGTGTCGTCAATGACAATGGCCGACAAATAACCCTTACGCTTACTGGCTCACACTAGTGTATTGTGCAAGCACTGTAGTACCAAAAAATTACCACCTTCATCAGTACTACACTCGTACTAATCTTACTAGTAAACTTTAGTCTTCTAGGAGTACACTCCAAGCATACTCCAAGCATACTCCAAGCATACTACAAGCACCCTACAAGCACACTCCAAGCACACTACAAGTGAACAAATGCTACACTAGTATTGCTCGCTGAATGTTAATGGACTAGGTAAATATCTATGAGACGTGCTTGCTCTTGAGGAAAGCACGGGACTGAAAAAAAAGAGAGGGGGATTCTGATTTACAAATTGAATATTATTCGAGGGTGACATTGCTCTATAGCCTTACAGTAGCCTGAGATTACCCACCAGAAACGTCGTTTAAGTTTTACCACTCTAGACCAAACTCTATTATTCTATGACTACACCACTCTATAGGGCAGTATTCTATAGTTAAGTACTCTATAGTACAGTATTCTATAGTTCAGTACTCTATAGTTCAGTACTCTATAGTTCAGTACTCTTGACTACTCCACTCTATCATACATTACCCTACACTACATCAATATCCATTCTATACTGCTCTATAGCTCAACAGAAGTATTAGTGTAGTGGTGTAGTATTAGTGTAGTGGTGTAGTATTAGTGTAGTGGTGTAGTATTAGTGTAGTGGTGTAGTATTAGTGTAG